>WHYT01017397.1:338523-365286 GCA_009806455.1 Tetrax tetrax | reverse complement strand
AAACAAAAAATGGATGCAACTGCTCTCAGCTTTTAATATATTGTCTTCTCCAAAAAGAGTAAAATAATTAGCATCACCAGACAACAGCCAATCATTTCTAAACAATAATCACCTAGTAATTCAGTAAGAAAAATTATTTGAAATGTGATCCAGAGATCACTAGTCTCTGATCTTTCCAAGACAATTTAGAAAAACACCAAAGCTTTGCTTTTTTGCTTGTTTTCTAAACCGCAGTCTATTTGCAAGTCTGATAACATAAAATGTTGTATGTTATGTTTCAGAATGATTATATTTTACATTTCTTGAATTGGACAGCAAATGATTCTGATTTTTTTTTCATAGGAAACTCAATGTGTCTTAGGATTTGATGAAATTTGAATAAAAGGTCACAGTACTCATCAAAGGCATATATCCAGCTGCAAGGCTATCTTCTTCCTTGTTTCTAAAGGAAAATATCTTTAAAAGTAGAATGGAATATTGTACTTCTGTGGTATCACATAATGAATGGTTGAAGAATCAGCATCTATAGATTGAGGTAGACATCTAACTGCATGGATACATTAGCTTCCCCATGAAACCATCTTTCTGGATTGTTCTATCTAGCCATGGCAAGATGTTTGCTATCTTTGACCGGCAAATATCAAGTAGATTTTGAAATGTTTTGAAACTCAGTGTGACAGAGTAGGGATTCAAGGCAACCATGATTATTAAAATCATTAATAAGTAATGTACTTTTCTTTGTTGGTAATCTTCTTAATTTACTTTACATGTTTTTCTTTCTGCTTCCTTTTTGTCACTTAAATTATGATCTCTATAAGGCACGGATGACCTTACTATCCATTCATATAGAGCCAGTTTCCGTTAGGAACTATTACCAGAAGCTACATAAGTACTTAAAGCATCAGGCAAGGAAGATATTTGGAAAAAAAAGATGGGACCAAGAGACCTTTAGCAATATGGAGAATGAGAAGAAAATATCTAGCCCCGAAACATTGCAGGCAAGGAAATTATTTGCTGATATGTACAAATGTGAAAGACTGAAACTGGATCTTGGGTGACTGTAGAAGTGTTTAAGGTTGAATAGCCTAGGAAATAAATGAGATCATAGGAAATAAAGGACTCCACCAAACTAAAACGCATCTCTATCTGTAGCCCTGTGATAGGTGAACAAAGCCTTTGACATTTGTCCAAGGCCCACAAGTCTTATGTTCCCTACGTGACATCCTTTGGTGTTAGTGATTACTGAGGATAAGGAATGAAGAAGGTCTGTGTGTACAATGTATTGTATTTAGGCTGAAAACAGACAGGATACTTGAAGTCCTAGATGTAAACAGACTCAAAATGGGAAAAATAGGGGGTTTTTTTGGGGGTGGTGGGGGGAAGTTATTTACATGAAGATAATTAAAATCATGGAAGGAAATTATACCAATTACAGGAAGATGTAAAAGTACAAAAGAAGAGAGAGGGGATTTGTGGAAAATGAGAGGAGGAATATCAAAGAAAAAAAAAAAAGATATTTCAGAGATTAAACAGAGAAGGAGGGCATCACAATATGGCAAGTGAAAAACTCAGGGGGAGCATAACTGCCAACATCAAAAGCAGCACTGAAACAGATAAAGGTGGAATGAAGAGTCTGAGGTCTGACCTGGGCTTAGGAGAAGTCTTGTTTCTGTAAGTTTAAGTAGCAATGCAGTGAAAAGTCTGGAGTTTCATTCAGGCCTCAAACACTACTCTTGCTTTGCAGTATGTAACAACTGTGAGTCATGAAATATCTTCCTAGAGAAAGCAACGTTAAAATTATAAGACAAACTGATGCCAAGAGTTGGATTATCAATTATTATTTAGTTGTCTTCATCAGACCCTGTTAACAGTTGTAAGCTTTTTACTGTGAAGTAAAATGTATTCTTTGATTGACTGCTACCAAAATAAGAAAAATATACGGTATACTTTGATACAGTAATACCCAGAAACCCATATATAAGGTATGGGTTTTTTAAGAAATTAAACCTTCTTGCCTAAAACTCTAAGCCACCAGACAGGAATGTTGTGTAACAGCTGTACAACAGCTTACAGAAGGATTGCTGCACAGCTGTGGTAGTTTTAAAAAATAAGGAGTGCAAGGCTTTTGGAACAGGATAATAGGTTTTCACTAGACTAGTGGATGTACTTAGGGGGAAAAAAAAAAGTGACTTTTAATTGTGCAAGACCTTCTTTATGCGTGGGGAGCCTGTCTGATAGTTTACTTGTTTTGCTTTTGTAGTTAAATAAAGAATTTTAAAAGGTTTAAGAGTTTACCATAAAGACATTTGCCAGGTTGTGAGAAAAATCTGAAACATACCAGGTGTTCAGGATTTTTACTCTTTGTCTATTTTCTCAGGAAAATCAAACCAAATATTTGTATTATGAGATTTGTTTTCCCAAGTGCAATCTACATTTTTGCCAACAGATGGAAGTAGATTCAAGGAAATAGCAGACAGCTAGTGTTAGCATAGGGCATTGAGACACCACAGAACTGCAAAAAGATGATAAAATAATATCTTCAGGATGTGAGGGAGACATTTTCTTAACAGTCTGTGTGTATATAATTCACAATACGTGACTTCTTTTTTAAAATAAGAATAATATTATTTTAAAATGTATTATTGTTCTTTCCTAGTATCTAAGAATGCTATTGAGTTTTGGGCCACATAGTAAAAAGTAAACCTTGTTTCTAAAAACAATCAAATCCAAACAGGCAAGATAGGGGAAAAGGAGGAAAAGGAAAAGCATTTCAGGTAGAAAAATAGGTCTCAGACAGGGAGAACATAATTGGAAAAACAATAATTCTGACACAAATTCAGTATGGTCAAATTTTTGGCCTAAGCTTCCTGAATTATGTCCCATAAGCTGTGATATGACCCATTCTCCAATCATCACATGTGTTAAGGAGAAAGAAATCTCAGAAGTCTCTATCTTTAAATGAAAAGGTAGTTCATAGGCACAGAAGAGTCATCAAGGTCATCCAGTCCGACTACCTCTAACAATGACGACAAAGGAAGTGACCTTGAGTTAAAAGCTTTTAATGATAGCAAAATAAACTGTTTATCTTGTATTCAGGTGCATACACTTGCTGGTACATATAAAGCAGAACACTCACACAGAGTAGAACACCATAGCCTTCAATATATTTGCTTAGATTTGTCTGTCCTGTTTTTTTTTTTTTTAACTCCTGTGTCAATGTTTAGTCCCATTTCCAACAAAGCTGTCCTAAAATTTGAAACACTCTCCTATGGCACCTGTATTTCTCCACCGACTACACAGACAGAGCAGTCAGATGCACATCTAATTTAGGCATCTTATATATCTGGTAGAATAGGCTTGGGCCATAAGGATGTAGACTTGACCACGGAATTAATAAAGAATATATCAGAACACAACTTAGTGATTGTTTGAAATGTCTTTTTTTTCAGAATCTGGAAGGCTTGAAGGTTACTTACATAGTCAATATTGTCTAAAAGTTGGAATTTTTAAATTATGAACTTATATACTTAAATCACTTCCCATGAAAATTATTGACAAATCCAACATATTCCTTCAAAACATTTTGATTTAACTGAATCAATATTTTCTGGTGAAACTACTGCTTTGCAGAAATTATTCAAGTACCTGTTCTATCTACGTGAAAGGACTTATGCCAATCTTAGATTATAGTAACACTTCAGAACCATACCACTATTGACCAGTTTCCAACAATAAACAGTAAAATAAGTCATGTAACAGACACATCATGAAGCTGTGTAGTAGGTCAGTTGCCTTTTTTAAGGAAGAGGCTAGCACATCAGTATTAGCTCCTTCCCTCCTTCAGGAAAGCACTTGTGAGGCTAATGGCCACAAGCAGTGAGCAAAATTTCAGCTTTGCCTCCTTGCATGAGGTGATATTGACCGAACAAAGTGTAAAATGTAGGAAAGTGCACAAACAGGTCTAAAGGCAAGATCACCATCATGGACCACTGCCCTTTTTCACTTGTGTCTTCTAGCAGGAATGCCAGTGATTTGTACTTTCTTCTCAGTATGGATACTCTGTCTCTTAACTTTTGTTCCCAGAATAAAACTCTGGAATCATTATTATGAAAACAAATCTGTATTAGCAACTACTGAAATCATATTTCTATTTTATTAGAATATAATTTTATGAATATGTCAGAAAAAAAAACACCCTCTTATTCTAGTCAATGATTTCTGTTCTGTGTGCTCTTAGTATAAAACTTCCAAATCTCATCAGCAGAACCAGCCATTAAAATACTGCATGTTAATAAACACAATAGAAAGCTGTTTATATAGTTTGTTTGCAGTACAAATATGGTAACTTTTATAAGCACAATGGAAAACTGAGTACTGATTGTGTATATTACCTTAACAAATACGGAAAATATCTTGGCAGATTGAATAGTACAGGAATACACTTTTTGTTCTGTGAATTGAGGTAATTCAAAAGCTTGGGGGATCCCACTTAGGCACTGAGATGGATTAGACTTTTGCACAAATCCACAGCTCAGGTGTGGCCTTTTGATTCATAGAGATGAATCTTTCAATCCTTTAAGTATCTTCTGTTTTTTCCAAGTATTTTACATAGGATCTTAGGTATAAGAGACTTTGTTCCACAGCCTGAGGTATAATCCAAGATTTATCTGGTGATCAGCGGGATTTAACCTCTTTTCAAAAGCTGAAGGCCATGAGCAAAGCTAGTTAATCTGTTTATAGAAATATATGCTAGCCATATGCATAGTTCTTTGGATAGTTTCCCATACTATTCCCTGGCTACCAGGAAGAAAAAACAGTTTTGGAAAGATTACTAAGAGAGGACATAGAAATTATGTCATATAGTTAGACAGCTAAAAGTATATCTTAACACCTAGATGTCTACACGTGAGTTCGATGCCAAAGATTATGCTCTAGTCAATGCAGGCAACCCATAGAGTCCTTAGAGTCTCAAGAGCTATTTAGTTGACCAGATGTCCTTGCCCTCAGGAGGGCTGGGTGGCTCTCAGAGCACCACTGGATGTATTCACCCAGTTTCTGTTGACTGTGAAGGGGGTCTAGACACCAAAATTCAGATGTGCAAGTCTGCAGCTGAATTCTGCCATTGGTGTCCAGGCTTTTAGCCCACTTATCCTTGGCATTTTGCTAGTGCGGAGCACTCACATCATATCAGATTTCTCCCAAGGAGAAACAAGCAGGCAGAGCCCATTACAAAGATAACTGGAATACAGAAGAACTGTTTCAGACACCTCCAGGTCTGAAAACAGGTTTGGTTCAAGACAATCCTGGTTTGCTAGCTACTTATGTTTTGCCAAGGACATAATTGTCTTTTCGAATAATCAGCGCAAGAGAAGTTTTCTATGGCATTTTATGTCAACTGCAAAATAATAGGAAGCTGTTCTGCTGAAGTGATGACTCATTGTAACACTTACGATGTCGATTGCTATTTGGATATAAGAATAGTCATTGCTATACAACAGTTTACACTAAGCCTTCTGCAAACTTCAGTACAGAGTTGATAAACCTGTTGAGTGATAAGTCCATTTCCCTTTGAGGCATTGCTGAACCAAGACTAATAAATACAGCCCAAAGAGAATCTTACATCTGATCCTTTTTTATTCCACAGAGGCTATAGCTTATAATGCTCTGTGTGGCAGTAGTTCAGTTGTAATTAAACAGGAATTGATATATTATTTCTTTCAGTGAAGTACAGAATCACTTCTTACTAGGACTGCTAATTAGGCCATAAGTAAGGTATCATGAAAAAATAATGACCACTTTACCAGTCTCTAGAGCTTCCTGGGGTGGGGAGAGAGGAGCAGGAGATTGCAAACACAGTTAAGATGTTTCACTCATTCCTTACGGGCATTTTGAAACCAAGGCAAGAGAAGTGCTGTTCAGGTGTAATGGTTCACATTTTCATAAGTATCACACATCACTCATACGGATTTCACTTGAAGTAAAGGGCTTCTGGATTTCCAAATAACTTTAGAAATCTACCTGATAATGTTTCCTTTTAAATATGGCAAAACAAGTAATACTGAGTTTCCTAAAAGGAAGGTCCTGTGATATCTACAAAAAAGGTGTGAAAAATGGTTTAATACCGATTGAACTGCTGTTATCTTCTTAATCCTTATAGAAGGTTCATGTAGCAGAGTCTTGGCTCAGAATATGAACACACCCCATCAACTCTCCTGTCCTGCACCATACTTTGAACAGGCTTTTTCTGATTAACGGGTTAAGAGAGGAATGTTTAGTGAAATGACTGTACGCTTCCCCTGCCAACTCTGCTGGGATGGGTTTATCCCTGCTGGAGTAGCACAAAGGCCAGCTGCAGGAGGGGACACTTCAGATTGATACCACAGCATTTTCTGCCATTACCTGTCAGGGTCCTGTACTTCAGCACATCTCCATCAGGTTTTAGAGCAAGCTCTGGAACCAGAAGCCCAGCCTGGCAGCTAAATGCACCAAGGTTACTAAACCCACCGAGGAGCATGTGTTCTATGTAAGAAACTGGCATGTAGGCATGTGTTCCAAAATTTTGGTCTACATAGCTGCTCCAAACTCTCTTGCTCAGCCCAAGGTTTCCCGAGTCTCTTTGTAAAATGCATCATGCACCCATCCAATGAAGGGAAGCCTAAGTGAAACAAAACATGGCAGCTATTTTAGCATCACGGTTGTACTGATAGGGTGTGAAAGAGGGGCAGAAAATGAGTAACAGGGTCATTGTCTCCTCTGAAAAATTCTGAGGGAATTTTGCTTTGCAAGTACACTTCCTTACCCTACCAATGTCTGCAGAAAACACCTAGAGAGTAAATGCTTTCCTGTGAAAAAGGACAGATTTTCCATGGTGACAAGTATTTGAGACTCTAGTTTTGTGCTCCAACAGCAAAAACATTCCTAACCATTATTAAATGCTTTTCGTTTGCTTCTTATTCTGTCTGTTTGCTTGCAATTTTCCTTCCTCTGTGCCCTTGAATTCCCTTGAGGTTCCCACATGCTATGAATCACTGTCCCTCATCAAATCAATGTTTTATTACCTTACTCCGTAGTCTTTTCTTTTGACTACTTTTATTCTATTTTATTTTATTTTATTTCCTTGTTTTGTTTTGTTTGTTTCTATAAATGATTCTATACTAACTGGGCTCCTTCCAATAGATATCAACAACTGGTACGGCAAGCACAAAGAGCTATAAAGCCTTTCAGTTGTTGGGAATTTTCCCTTTTATGCTTTCTGTTTTTAAATATATGATGATGAGGTTATTTATTATTTACAGTATGATTTGTTTTATTATCCTTCATTGGTCCCAACAATAGTAGATGAATGCTGCAATGCTGGGAAGCCCCAGCATCTTCCTGGAGTTCCTGTCCTTTTACCATGCATTATAAATCAGATAATGAATTACTAAAGGACCAATTCATATTTTTCTGAACAAATTAGACACTGGCTACTCTGCTACTACTCTGCTAATACTCTTAATGTTTTCTTTAAAGACCAAACTGCTGATAAGGCCAGGAAAGATTTTCAATAACTCTGTAGCGTGCAAACTACGCAAAGAGTGACCTCCAGATTGTAGATAAACGCAGCGTGGCTCCTGCCGAGTCAGACAGTAGACGAAACCTTTTTGGCTCATTGGTCTTCAAAAACGGCAAGATTCCCATTTTAATAGTTATGTTTTATTTATAGAGCAGCTGCCTACAGGGCTAACCCTGGCAATACTGGACCCTTGGTATAATAATCTCTTAATCCTTTTTTCTTTCACTTCAGCAAGCTTTCTATCTCCCTTTGTTTGTCCCCTCAATTTTTTTTCCTCTACGTCTCTGCCTCTCCATCACATATTTTCCAGTCCAGCATCCCCACAGCCTCCTTCCTAATTTTGGGAAGAAACTTCTTTTTCAAAATGGGCTGTGCTGACTTTTAAGACCACAGAGGTTATGATAAGTGCTGAAACAGAGAAGGATGGATCTCCTTTCTCAAAGCATCTGCCTTTGAAAGAACAAACTCAGGACTACAGCTCCCAGTGCCTGAAGTGCTCTTTGGCATTCACTGTATCTTTTGTGAAAATGTAATTTTTGGTACACGTATGAGCCCTGACTTCATCTCCACTTCCAACACCTCATTGAAGTGTGTGCATGCCCTAGGCTTCTTTAATAAGCAATAAAAAAACCTATACATATCTACATAGGATACTTCATTCAATCTTAAATTCTGATACACTTCCTGAAAGCAGTTAGCATTAGAGAGTACCCAGAATGGCCAAATTTCTCCATGAGATTTCTTCTGTGGGAAGCGTGAATCTAGGCGAAGCATGATTCCCAGGGATCATTTCTGAACACTCAGAATTGACCAAATTATCTCTCTGAGCTGGAGCTGACAGAGGAGAACTTTATTTCCAGGAAACTGGAAATGAAACAGGAATTTTCTGTCCAGGAAACATTTCTAGAACTATCCAGGAAACAAATACACCACAGCTTTTCTTCTGCATCAGGTAGCTAGCGGCAACAGAAAGCAGAAAGAAAAAAAAAAAAAAAAACCTCTCCTGCTATATTTAGCTATTTTTGTTCCACAGTATTGTTATTCATAAGACTTCCTTAAATGGGAAATTAATAAGAAAATAATACATTACACTCCTTCTGTCACAGACGTGTGAAGGGCTTGGTGGAACATCTCCAGCACTCACCTGAAAACTTTTAGTGCATTTCATTTTAGCACCAATTCTCTCAAGAAATTCTTGCTGCAATTAATTCAAGCCATCTAAATTTAAAGCTTACTAATCAGTCAGCCATCAAAAGAGAAAACCTATCCTTCCAGGAAATTGGAGCCTTAAATATAACTCTCATAATTTATCTGTTTGGATTTTTAAAGGGAAGAAAGGTATTTTGTGGCAGAAGCTTCCTGGGCCATACAGATATATGAGCTCAGCCACTTACCTGCAAACAAGATAAAGCTTTGTAGTGGCCTGGGTGAACAATGTGACTTCTGCTACACCTTTACCTTGTTGTTGTAGTTAAAAAGTTCAGGTGGTGTTGCAAAAGGTGCAGAACCAGCAGAACAAACAGCCTTTCCTTGTACAAAGCTCATACACTATAAAGCATTGAGTTAGACTGGACATCTCAAGTTAAAAAAAAAAAAAAAAAAAAAAAAAAAAAAAAAAAAGAGTTAAAGGATACATGTAGTCTCTGTCAAGGACTCCCAGGAATCATGATATGCTTCGAAACTAGATAATAGTTGTTTTCAGCACTGCATGAGTCCCATTAGCTCCAAGAAGTGAATTTCAGAAGACTGTGTGAGATCTCCTTATTTTGCTCTTTGACCAAAAGAAACTCATTAAAATCAATTTAATTGCAAATTTCCTCAAAAATTTAATAGTTGCTGTTCTGATTATTAGTTTTTATCCACTGATGATTTGAAATAAAACCTGTCAGGATTTAAACTTGAACTAATGGGACTGCAGGCTTTCCCATACCCCGTAACACTACCCAATGAGGCAATCTGCCAGCTGGACGTCTTGTCTTACGGACACTTTTGAAACTGGAACTTTTCCAAACTGCTTGTTCAACAACTAAGTGACAAGTCATCTCTTTTTACCTCCTCTTTGAGTCATTCATAGAAACAGACTTAAGAAAAGGATTTTACATGAGGGTTGGTTTTTTTTTTTTTTACCTATTCTGTCTCCATGTCACAAATACGGCCTCTACTTTACAAACATCTGAAAAGTTATAAGATATCTTAATAACAGTTACTGCGTAAGGCAAACTGGGTTCATTTAAAAACTTGAATCAGAGGATGATGTACTCTCCCTTTTCCTCTCCGAACACCATAGTCGTGTCACAATGAGATGAGTGAATATGGACGGCAGGGCACAAGGAAAACAATATCCAAAGACTCTTTCATTCAAATGAAGTTTGGAATTGAATTAGCTGACAGATTACATAACATACAGTTATAAAGATACAGTTGACCTGCACCCTAGCAAGGGAATACCAAGTCAAATGAATGCTATGATATCTGATTTGTGACCTAATCTCCTCAAGCATTTTTCTCTCCCCACCATTCCCACTAAAAGCTACACCAATCCATTCCAGTGTTAGTGAATCTAGTATGCACTGTAGTATGCATTGAGTTTGAGGGGGCAGGTATGAGATCTAATTACTCTACTTGCCTGACGGAAGATAACATTGAAGTTGTCAGATTAATGTCAATCTAAAAGAGATACAAGCAATTACCATTTTTAATGGCTTAGTTTCTTCTGCTCATCTTGCTTTGTAATGAAGAACTATGTGCACAAAGTAGTGTTGGTATTTGTGTCAGTGAATTATTTTGAACCACAGAAAAACAAAAGTCATGTTAGTTACAAGCAACACATATATCTTTTTTAGATATTTCTTGAGCCTAACGCTCTTCTGGTCAGGGAAAAATCAACTAGAATGTATTCCATAGCAATGATTTTACAAAGTTGTTGATCCGCTTCTGTGCTTCCCTGAGATAATTCCTGATACATGCAATCCACAAAGTGCCTAGGAGGCCTTTGAGATCTTAATCAATCCAAGTCTCACACTTTGATCGTAAGTTGTCACTGCTAAATGATATTTATGGGATTTCCTCCTGAGTTGCCCTAAAATTCATATATAAGAACTCTGATAACCAGAAGTTTAAAGCAAAATTACCACCAAACATCTCATTTGCAACCTGAAGGTTCCCTTTTAATTTTCCCTTTTTTCCTTACAGCAATCAAACAATACTCAAACTATTAAATGTACTGTGAAAGAAAAACAAGCACCATTTATGTCTCAGAAAACAGTTATTTTATAGTTATGATACATATAAAGAGGCAGTTTTGATAGGAAACTTCTTTGTAGGCTTAGGTAATATGAGAAACTGTATTTTTGCAAACTGTATGAATATTTAATGTCTGTTTCATGTCTAATCATTAGCTTGTTAAAAACAGCTACTGCTTTACTATAGAATTTCCTTTTATGCAGTATTTATTACTTAGAGGACAGATGTTCAGTAAAGCAGACCAATATCAAACTTTTGATTGCACCAGATCGTTAGATAACATGGCTAAAGAAGATAAGGTGATTGTAATAATCCCTATCCAGTAGCAAAGCCATAAAAGAATGTTTTAAAATAATTAATAAAATTTTTATTAAAATTAGTTTTTTTTTAAAACACAATCCAGAAATTGTTGATGGTAAATATGAGTTAATATCTCATATGAGGAAATATTAAGTACATACCATCACAGATGTTAGAACAGAAATTCAGAATCTAATCATGCCATTGCAATTGAACTTGTATTTCTTTTTTCATCATTATTTTGTTATTTCCTGCAGTTAATCTCTGTTGGATCACCTGTTGTTCCTTTCAGTGATACAACTGCTTTATTTCTCAGCCGAAGGAACCCATATGCTGTGTAATCTGCTGCTTCTTGCAATTATTCTATCCCTATTCTTATCTTAGAAAATCAGGAGTCTTAAATCCAGATCCCTATTAGGCAAGATGACATCAATGCCAATTTTGCAAGAGTATGAGCTAGATTCAGGGGTTGTAGGTTTGATTCCTGAGATGCCCATCTTGACTGACAAGTTTAAAATGTTCAAAATCAACAAAAGAAGACTTGTTTTAAAATGTTTATGTAACTTCAGACCAAGAAATAAATAACAACAATCTTGCCATCTGCTTCATACATTTAAAAAAAAAATATTTTTAGAAAAGTGTGTAAAGGAAAAATTATCGAGGAAAAAGAAGGGAAAATGTAACCCTTGAGGATTAAAATTCATTCTCTGATACACAGACTAAATCTGGTGTGAAATCATTGCTCCTTAGTTTTATGTTCCAAGGAGTTTAGGCACAATATTAATCAAGTATTTACCAAAAACACTTCAGGAGTGCCAACTTTCCTGTAATATAGCGACAGGATATTGTAGATAAGACTACGAGATTGGGTTATATAATCAGTTTAATGGATTTACTCACTCCTCTCTGCTTATTTCTGTCAAAACGTTTAAATTATCTAAATTTTTTTAAGGAATGTAAACGCTTGCTTTCTATCAAAATAGATAATCTTTCTTTCTTCCTTTTAAAATATGAAGAAATAATGCTACAGTGTTCATATCTGTTTGAAAAGAATAACAAACAGCATGAATTAATTCAGGAAAAAGATTTTAGAATCTTATTCTGGTAACAAAATTATTATTGCTTAATGAAATTATTATGGACTATATTTATGAGAAGAGTTTCCAGAATCTTTTAAAAAACAGAAAAAAAAAATGAATATTTCAAAGGAATAATGCTATTCATATGAGCAACAAAATAAAAATCAGGTGACTGGAAAAGAGTAGAAGAAAATTCAAAGGAAAACATTTTAAACAGTTAATAGGATTTTCTTTCATTTTTTGTAAATATTTTAATGAAACGATAAAACATGATTCATTTCCAAAAGACATTTTCAACATACAAATATTTCTTAGGAGTTTCTCAAAATAAATTGTTTCTCTAACCTTAATCAACATATCAGCTGAAAAGAATATTGACAAAAACCATTTCATTTTTAACTAATTGACAAACTATTGAAAAAAATCCTTCAGAAATCATATTTTCTTTGAAAGAAAGACTGAACAATAGTCCAGCTACTAAAAGAGAGTTAGCAATTAAATAAAAAATATTACAATTTCAAAGTTTTTTTTTTTTCTTCTGACAAAGCAGAAGGATATCTACATGCCCCTTATGGAATATTACATTTCAGTCTTTGTCCTTAGATCGATAAAGTCAGCACCACTGCTGCACAGTAATTCTCACTTCTACACACAGCTTCACTTGTCACTCTGAGCACCAGAAGACCTACTGTACTTTCAGCTCCCCTCTTCTTTACAAGACATGTACATAGCCTCTTAAACTGAATATTTCACTACCTGTAAACCATCAAAAATTTGTTGGGTGGACATTTTTGTCAATTAAATTCAGCTTCTAAAAGAAAATTTCATTAGTTTTCTCTTGGTAACTAAACCCAGCCACAGAAGCTTTATCATTTATAGCAAAACTGTGTTCCAGCACAGTTCTGATGGAAGATTTGCAACAAGCTCTATTACTGAAGTCCCAGGGGGGAACATGTGGCCTACACCATACTACAGAGCAAAGTGAACCGAGCGTGATGTGCCTTCTAATTCTGCTGTCTCTGAAATGAGT
Organism: Tetrax tetrax; assembly: GCA_009806455.1. Classification (NCBI taxonomy): domain Eukaryota; kingdom Metazoa; phylum Chordata; class Aves; order Otidiformes; family Otididae; genus Tetrax; species Tetrax tetrax. Next base: position 352,079 of record WHYT01017397.1, on the reverse strand, counting down.
ACAAAGGCATTATTGAAGCATTTCATTTACCATATGCATACATTTGTGAAGAATTAAAGAAGTACTAATAGAGAAAAAAAGTACTTGGAAGTTTCAGGAGCAAATCACATGGAATAAGAAGGAATTGTGAAAATATTTCAAGAGTATCCAGCAAGTCTGGTAAGATATACTTTTGAAAAAAAAAGCCAAACAGAGTGTTTTAAGTAGTATTTAAAAGAAAAGGAAGAAAACGGTGATATTATTCTGCAGTTTCTGCTTACAAGGTGAAACTTTGTTGACAGTTAAGACTTCATATTTACTACAGAAGACATGGCACTGAATAATAGTGATCGCCAGAAACTTGACAGCTTCCTAAGCCTCCTTTCAGTGAAAGCTAGCCCTGGGAGCAGCAGAAGGTACTTTAGTCTCATAATCCATACGACTTTGCCCTGAAAAGGATAAAGCGTGTTCCCCTTAGCAGTTCTTGATTTCTGCTGAGACTGTTGTAGGCAACCGTAAAAGGCAGGTTCCCTGGACATGACTTGGTATCCTGGACACTGAGGACCGCAACCTTTTGTTCACTGTGAAGTTAAAACCACCTTCACCATTCATGTGGTTGCACGTCTGAGGAGCTGCTGCTTCCCACCACCCTTAGTAGGCACTTAGTAGGGACTAATTCCCAATCAAAAAACTTACAGTCCTTGAGTTGCAGGAGTAAATCTCTCACCATGTCCTCTCATGTCTGCTTAACATAAGCATATGTGAACAAGGTGTTTCTTCACCCCTAATTCATACTATTGTTTATACATACCAAAGTTCATCCTTCTTTCCTATCACAGGTTGATTCATGGTTCCAAGGCTCGTTAAGAAGCTAGGAAAGACTTTGTTCTGTTGTCAGGTAAATGATCGGAAATTTCTCCAAGACTACAGAAATAAAGAAAATCAGAAATATACACAGGAAAATTAAGAAAGACAATTACCAACTATTTATGTTTGTCTCACCTGCGTAATTACACATATGGTTGTCTGGAGAGGCCAGATTTTCTTTTCAGTATTATGACAGTTTGTTTCTAATCAAATTATGTTCAGAAATATCCTTTCTCATTTGATTTTTAATGAGCAACCCAAGGATGGACACAGAAATTCCTGCTTTTGTAAACCAAGAGAAAGCAACTTAGGAAGTTTTTGTCTGGTTTGTTTATGATTGCTGTAAAGCTGTTGGCAATCATTCCCTGAGCTGAACTGCGATAACATAACGAACAAATATTCTTAGTGTGCTTCACTGGAATGTCAGATAGACTGGTTTAAATCACCAGCCTCTCTGATTTAAAGGTCTATTAAGCTGACTGACCACACTGAAATCGATTAGATGCAATCATTTGATCTGTTACTGTGACTCAGCTAAGAAGATGGTAATGAACTAATGGTGGTCAACAGCAGTCCTAAATCTCAACAGTTTTTTGACTCTAATTTCCTGGGTTTGAGTACATTCTTAGTATACCTCATGATAAGTTTATCACTGTCTTTACAATCTATTATTTGTTATTATAAACATCACATTAATTAAAATTGTGTTTTTATACCCAAAGTTTTATAAAGACTCACATTTTGACCAAAAAGGACACTCTCCCACTTCTAGATTACTGAGATATGTTCTCTATCTGCATAGTTTATAGAAAATAAACAGCTAAAAATATATTAGGAAGTATTCAGTAATTCTACCATCAAAGGGCAGGACACTTCATTTTTAAATTCCTCACTATGAGCCAAAATTCAACTTTATCACTGTAAAACTCGCAATATATCCATTATCTTCAGATTAAAGCTAAAAGCTTTTGATATGACAAGCAGGCAATTCATCCTGTTTATCATCTGACAGCTAATTCCCTTCTCCTCATGCTGCAATAGTGGAGTACAAGTGTTCATTTTGTCACACTAGCTTTACCCTGTCTGAATTTCTTTCCTTAATGCATGTTTGTATTAATCTCCAGATTGTCTTCAAAGTGAGAAGGTGGATTATGTCCCTGCCAAAATTTTAGCACTTCTAAATAATTGATATAATCTCACCGGAGCTCAGAGAGAATTCTTAACCATTCCATCAATCTATTTTAAACAGTGCGCACAGACTGGGGGAAGTGGGGGAAACAGAGATGGAAGGTAATTACTTTTAGTAATAAAATGTCTAGCTAGAATATCCATCCTTGACTTAAATGCTATAAATTTTCATTTGCCTCTAACTGCATTTGTAGATGAATGTACCAGTTGTCTGAGTGTCACATTTACCACTTACCATATTTTTACCTCTTCCTTTTCAAATCTGGCCAGATATCATGCAGAAATTGTAAAAAGGCAGACGTGTGTTCAGCTTTGCAGCTGTAAACTTATTAGCTGAACAATGATTTTGCTTGTGGATTACAGGACTTCCTATTTGAAGTAAATATGGGTCAACTGGTCCTCTACTAAAGCTGAGGCTAAACGGTGAAAGAATTGGAATTTATTTGTTTGTTTGTTTGTTTTTAATGGAAAAAAATGAAAACAGAGTCCTTAAAGAGACAGGTATGTTCCTCTTACTGAATTGAATTTCAGGTGATAAGGGATTCCTGTTTACTTTGACAAGTTACTCAATTATCTTAGTAATAGAAAAAGATTATTTCCATTTGTTCACCAACTTCATAGAATTCAGGTGAAATTAACAGATTTTTCTGGAGTGCTAACTGGAGAACTATTGTCATGGTCAACTGCACAGGGAAAGTTTATGGTGCCAGGGACAGCTGTGTTTGATCTTGAAGATGGCTCAAACCTGACCTACCCTGTCTGATACATCCCGTGTCGTGGTTTTTTTCACACTTAGACTTCCTTTGAAATGTTGCAAGTTCAACATTTATTGAGTAGTAGTAGAGGCCAGATTTAGATCTGAATTTTAAAAACACTGTCAGGATACAGGAGAGAGACCCTCCTTGGGGGATGCACTCTATGATGTTGCTGTGAATCTCATCATCCATAGAAAAAATTAATCCAGATTAGAGCCTTAAAAGGAAAGAAAAGTAGGATACTTTCCCCAATATATATTATTTGTAAGTAAGAACTTAAAGGCAGAGACAATGACCAAGAACGTGGCATGCCTCAGAAGCATGCCAGTAATAAGCTTTCCAGCCTTTTGTGATACATAAGACACTGAAAACCTTTAAAAGTCTGAGTCCAGCTTCTCCAAACATAGCAATGCCCAGAGACTAGCCTTTCAAACAGTATGCTTCTTTTGGAATACCCCAACTGGAATCTAAGTGATAGCAATAGATTTCTATAAGACATGTTCCAATTAAGAGATCTAATTAAGGACATGCTAGAGAAAAAACATTTGCTGTATAAGCGCCCCTTGCACCTATTTATTCAGTAAGGAATCAGCTCTCAAATCAGAGCCTGTGAGACAACTTTCAGTATCAAAAATTAAAATGGCATTTAACATCAGAAGTGCTCAACTTAAAAATGTCATTAAATGGCTGATAATTCTAAAGGCTGAGATACTTCAGGAATCTTTCAAAATAAACAGGCAACCCTATTGTTTTCTAGCATCAACACATAGGAAAAAAGCTTGTGCTGGTGACCCATTGAGTAGGCATGTACCCTTCTTAGCATCAGGACTAGCTGCAAGGAATAGCAGAAGCAGAACAAGTCCTGGAATCAGTTACCCTGCTCTAATGTGTGCCAGAGCAGTGGCATGGGGTGGATTTGGTCAATGTCTCTGATACAGTTACTCAGCCTGAGATTTTCCTCTGGTGGGGTAGGCTGCTGTGGCTGCTGGCATTCACCAGAAAGCTGTAGCAGAGATCCAGCAATCCAAGGAGGGGGTCTGTGTACCTCTCACAAAATCCTTTTGGTCATTTCCATCTTAAAGGACATCTTCTTTTTTCTCCCCCTGCTCTCCCAATCCTACTTATAAGAAAAGACAGTCCTTTTTTGAAGCTTTTATTTTTAATGCCTTGTTTTTTCATCTGAGTGTAACAATGGAGGATGATTGAAGAGCTGAGACCCAAAGACTCTTCAATTTTCCAAATTGGTTTAATTTGATGAAGAAGGAATGCTACATTTTGTTAAATTATATTATGATAAAGAGGAGCTGGTAGCTTCTCAGCATGAATCTGAAAGCAAATTATTTCCACAAAAAAAAAGGACGATGTATTTAACCAGACAAGTAATTATGTTGTGGTGCTACTATCTCCCCTGCTTCAGATTAGAAAAAGAATTCAATTATCACTCCATTAGATCAAAAAAATAATTTCAGTGATACATTCAAATTGAATTCATTTATTCATAAGCATGCTCTGGATTAACCTTCACGCATTTTGCTGATTAGAATCTTCAGTCAATACTTTTACTTAAAAATCTACATTAACTTGCTACAATTTTTATTTTATGTTAACATATTCTGTTATTGATTTTTCTGACGCATTATATTATAAGTCATATTTAATTTTCCAGATTAGATAAGTCAGTTGCTCACACAGTTTAATAAAAATCACTTTGATTTTCTGTTATTTTGCCTTCCTGTCCCACTTGCCAGGTAACAATGGTGTTTCCATGATCATCCTGAGATGTTGTAAAGGTGTAAGTTCAGAGGTAGAGAAAAAGTCTTCCATATCAAAAAGGAAATCTTATCTTAGTTTTATAAATCTATGCTTTATTTGATTTCTGTATCAAACTGTAGCTAATATTTTACACTATTCCTTGTCCCTTTTCTTCTCTCCCATAACTCGATGCAGCAGACCACAGTCACATGGAAAGATAAAACTCTTGCAAAGGAGAAATAAGAGCAAGGTCTTGGTCAGCTTGATAGCTGTAGTTCAATGCAGGGGTAACTTGTTGAAATGTAATAGCCTACAGAACAGATTAGATGACCTAATACCATTTTCCAGTCTTAAGCTCCATGAATCTATGCATACCAACTAGCGAGGCTCCTGGGCTGACATGTCTTCAAGCCTGAGAAGCAGCTGCTTACAGGATGGCCCAACCTCAGCAGCTGCAGGACTCAACTTTGGGTTGTGCAAACTTGTTCCTACCAACCTCCTCCCTTTCTGAGCTTTTTACTTTGACAGCTCCACCTCCAAGTCTGTGCTGTGATGCACCTGGTCCGTCCTCCATGGCAGAAGTGATTTTCCTCCATTTGGTTTCATATAGGCTATTTGTATGTGTAAGAGGTTGGTTGTGAGAGGCTTCCACGCTGCTCAAAAAGCCATTTGGGTGCCTACTTTGCATAAGGTTGCTGTCTGAAAGCTTTGTATTTTCCTTAATGACATTCACTTCAGTGTTTATGAATGTTCCATAGGGGATTTACTTCCATGAGTAAATTTAAAGGCTCACACTTGGACTCTAACCCTGAGCATACATGTGTGCATGTATGTATGTACACACAAAATATACATACACTAAATGAATTTCATTTACCTTAATAACAGTTTAGGTTATGTGAATGGAACAAAAGTTTGATTGTTGATTTTTGTAACTGGGTTAGATGAACATATTCATGGGTTTTCTTTACCACTCATTTAAGCAACAAAGATACACCCACTTTTGGTTCTCAGATTTGTATTAGAAACATCTTCTTTTAGTGTTAGATATCGATTTGCAACTAAGCAAATATTTACAGTTTGTCTAGTTCATAATCTATTTAACATATGCTTTACTGTTACTGTATTGCAGTTACATAATCAAATTATTCATTTGGAGTTTTGTGCTGTATTAAGAGAAGTTCCGTGGAATTTACTGTGTTTATGCAGTTAACTTTCCCAACTGAAATTTTATTCTGAAGGAATCAAATCAGTCCTGACAATTATTTTCCTCAAAATCATGGCATCTGGCGTTTTAACACATGCAATGTCCCTGGTGCTCCAAATGCTTTGAAAAAAAAAAAACCATTTCATCAAAAGGCCAAGGAGCTTATCCAACTCTTAGAATGCTGAAGGATAAGTTTTTTGACCTTTTTTTTTTTTAAAGAAACCAAACATATTATAGATTATATTAATATTCTGATCTCATTAGTAGATGAATTTAATGTCTTTCATCATCCTTATAAGACAGATAATAAAATCTTGCTTATTTTTAATTACAGAATATGTAGTAAATACTTCAGTAAGAATTAACAATTTTATTTTCTATGTTTTGTAAGGGTTATCTATAATGGTATGTCTCAAATGTACTTTAAATTCTTTTTAAGTTACCTTACCAGTATGCACTGCAAATTTTTTCCCATGTGTTTTAAATTACCTAACCCATTTTCTGCAGTTTGAAAATCAATATAACTTGGAAGCTCTGTTTGCTTTCCTTTTTGTTCTTTCATTGCCATTTGTTATCTGTTATTTCTATTTATTGCTTTCCTCACCACAGAACTTTGGTGTGTGATACATTTTTAGCAAAATTATTGTCATATTGATAACTGAGTTTTGCCTTTTTCATCAATTAAAGCTTTGAAAACTCTTAGTTAATGAATGTTAATTACATTTTTTTTTCCATCCTATTAAATTACTCATCTAAGGTATTCATAATTTCACTCCAATGTGAACAAATAGTTATCTGAAAGAAATGTTATAAGCTAATAGGCAGCATTTCCCCCCCAACACTATTAAAGCCCTTAGGAAAAAAAAACGTTAATTTTTATCTAAAATAGAAAAGTAGTCATATATTTCGAGCAGTGCCTTTACAAATTACAGTCTAAGATTTTGGAGGCAATTGCTTTATTTGTAACTGAAAACTTCAACCTTTGTCTCTTATACTGAATAACCTGCAACTTAATTTTGCCTCTGCTTCAAGCAAAATCTGCTCTTGTTTTCTAGTTCCACTTCACTGTCTAAACCAGATCTTTACTGAAAGCTTCTATTAAGTTCAGTCAGTTCACTGATCCTTGCGAAGATAATACTTTGGATCCCTAAATTAACAAATGAGAACCAAGCAGTGGTTTTCCTTGAGGTGTCACCATCCACCAGCTTTGTCCCTCTGTTCTTGTTACAGCTCCAGTGCAACTTCCCACTCAGACAAACTGCATCAACACGTTACAAATAACAATTTTGTCAATAGTTTCTTCAATGAGCTTTCTACCTCAGAGCTTTGATAGAAAGGCTTCTAAAAATATTTTTTTTTCCTCCACCTTCAGAGTTATGCTTTTATTTATTCCTCTTCTGCTATTCTGCTGAATTTCATTTTACTAGTACTCTTCTTTCATATTCTTGGTTTAACAACCTTCTTAAATCTTTATATAGATACAAGAAGTTGCCTCTGAGGAGACAAGCTATGGATGAAGCTCATCCCGTTTGTACCCTATTAGTTGTCAAGTTCAAAATTTTCACCATGACTTGGCATACACATAGCTCAACTGTATATTTTACATCTTACCTAGTCCTTTTATGCAACATTAAATGTATTTTTACTGCTGAAAGAGTAACCCAAGTTTCCTGCCTTCTTTACTTGCTGGAGTTCTTTGGATCATAATGGATTAAAGTCTTCTTGGTAGGTCATTGTTTTGTAGTCTCAGGAAGTTCCCTTATGATCCATTTGTTCCCAGTCTGCTCCCCTAGACAGATTGACCAAGTGCTTGACAAATTCAAGACTTCCAGTCAGATGGAAACTTCTCTGTATGTTTCAGATTCTTGGTTCCTGATAGATATTGCTGGCTAGTGTTTCCTTATCCACCTCAGTGCCACTAAAAAGCATCTCTGGGAATGATTTCCTGAAGTGGCTTTCCAATTAGGGTTATTTTACTTAAAACGTGCAAGACACTGAAACTTGTTTCCAGGCCACATTTTTTCTCCCCCACATGATCACTAGATCTTTTACTTTACTTTACTTTTACTTATAAATCTCTGGCTTACCACCGAGAAGAAAATACAATATAAGTGCAGTGGATCACAGCAATTTTTCCTTTACCTGCTAGCCGCAAAGTCCAATACGAAACAAGAGGAAACACTCTCTTAAACTTCCTTTTTGTGATTCTTGTTCACCTGTGTCATATGCTGGCGTGACAGGGGATTTGTCTGAAACTGAACTTTGGTGCTCAGTTTTACTGTCTTATCTAACTGTAAAAGGTGTTTAAGCACTTTTCTTGTGTATTGACACCTTGAGACTGAATTATGTTAAAATCTCCCAGAAGCAGGTGAGTTATGTCTGGCCCACTCACAGCTTCGTTTTATCCATTTCTATCAGGCTCTAGGCACAGATGATCGCCCCAGCCATGGGAAAAAAACCCAAACCACAGAAAATAGATAAGTTTTTTTCCAAGCCAGTTGGAAAGGTCTTCTCTCCAGTAAAAGCCATTAGGATCTGTCAGACATAACGACCAGCAGTAGAAAAGTGTGCAGGGGGAGAAGTAGCATGTTCAGAAGGGTAAGCATGGAGAGGGACAGTGTCACAGGGGACAAGGGAGGAGTTTCCACTTCTGCTGGAAGTGTAATACAGCTACTTCATAAGCTAGAGCAAAGTTGCTTGCTGATCGTCGCTTTTAAAAAGTTGTCATTTGGAAGCAGCAAGCAGCGTATGTTTCTTGATATGAGCCTGTGGAGAAACATACTGAAAGCTGATTAGCTTTAATGTACACACAGACAACAGGGGATTTGAGATGTAGCGCTAGAGCCATACGTGTGGGGAGAGGCGCTCAGCTGAATATCATTACAAACCCTACAGAGCTCTCTGGCTTTGTTTCCTTCTCACAATTTTGAGCGTTTAACTTCACGGCAGTTGATAGGAACCTCAGGAAGCAAGGAGGCAGTGTAATCCATACAAGGTCCAAGCAAACTGCTGGGCTTTTTCTGCGCTGAAGAGAATATAATTTTTTCTCCATGATCAGCTGAAATATTTTCTGAACTATTCCAAAATACTTTGGAAATTTATATCCAAGAGCAGATATTCCAAAAAAGAATGAGAGCGAGCACCTGCATGTAATGGACAGACAGTCCTTTGTAGCTCTGTAAATTATTCCATGTCTTAAGCTTTTTCGTATATATGGCTCCTGGTTTTTGTTTTTTGTTTTTTTTTTTTCCCCCCTGAAAATCTATTTCTTAGTTTCTCCTTTTATAGGGTGATGTATCATTTTCCTGGGTTGTGGGTTATCCTTTTAAAGGCAAGCATCATGTCTTGGTATTTTCTGCAGTTCAAGGAGTACCACAATAACATTGTTTTTGTATTCTTGTAATGCATATTGGCTAGACAAGATTGGCACCAACACACTGGAGATTATAAAGAACACTATACAGGCACTGCCATTATCCTTGGTAATTAAATGTCTTAATGTTTGCATTTCAAAGTTGTTGGTTTTGGTTTTTTTTTTCTTTTCTCTTTTCCAAGTAGGGAACATCCTCAGATCTCTTCTTCAGACATGTTTCTGAATCTGAAACACTGCAATCTGTGTGGAAGAAGGAAGAAAATTGTAACCATTGAGTTCAGCTTACACAAAAAAAAGCTAACCTCTCTGCACTACACTGTTTCATTTTAATCTAATGTCATTCCACCTCCTCTTCCTTTTGTCCTGGCAGAATCAATTACAACCACAGATTGCTGCATAAAATTGTAGCACTAGGGAAACGGTTAACACCTAGCTGCTCTGGCACAAGATCACACTAAACAGCTTATTAAGATTCAGCCATCAGCTCTGATGAGTTACATGCAGCAAAGGGCTAGGATTTCCATCCAACTCGTTTAATTACAGAAATCAATGAATTCACAGAGCAAAGGCATGAATAGGAAGATGAACCCAACCTAGCCACTGGTTCATTTGAGATCTCAAGATATTACAAGTAAGACCGTACCCAGAATCTATTAAGTTTTGAGAGTCTGAACAAATGAAACAATAGTAACAAAGTTATACAGATTTTTACCCTGATATCAAAGTATTTGCAGTATTTTACACGAGATAAATAAAATTGAATAAAAAGGACACTGGGATACTCTTGCACAAAAGTATTACACATTTCTACGTAACTGAAAATCTAGTTGATTCCACTGAAGGATTTTTTACACTTGAATAGTTACTTAAACACCACCTTACATCTAACTCCTGCGCAGTAAGTAAAGAGTATGGTCAATCAAAACATCTCACCTGACGTGGTATGCCAAGAATCTGGTCCAACCTGTTTTGGTGAGGTTCTGGGTGGCTACAGTGGCAGTCAGAGTGTTTAAATTCCATAAAACATACAAAGGTGATGAAAACACAAGACCTTTCCTTCAGACTACACAAACTTGAAATAGCATGAAAGGCTAAGTAACTATAAAGTGTGTTACAATAGGATCTTGTGGTGCATCACTCTATTTCCTGGATACCCCCTGTGAAAGCATGGCATTTATCACATAGTTTCACAATTTATTCATTAAACTTTAATAGAACATATGCCTTGCTTTCCTGGTATCTCATTACTGTGCGATGTTAACTACAAAACCAAATACTAAACAAAGCTTTGGAGACAGCTTAGCCCCCAGGAAAAGAAAACTAGACCTAAGGAAAGCACGAGTAGGTGTAACAGAACATGAAGAGGGAGTAAGGACAAATTAGAGAATAAAAGTAACCACACTTAAAAAATGCAAACAGAAGTCCAAGATATGCTAATCAAAAAATGTCCTATTATGCAAATGTAACAGTAATTGCTGAGCATATGTATTTGAATCTCAGAAGGAGAGAAAAAAATGTGTAACAGCTAGTGGTGCCATATTGAACATTTGAGTAATTTAAGATATTGATTTATATTTCTTTTGGAGGTTTTCCCCCCTCTCTGAAGAGCATCCTTACTGCATACAAATTAAAAGCTCCAAACAGTTTGTCTGAGATTAATAAGTTTGGGTTAAAAACTCTTATAAAGATTTAGCAAGTCAAATAGTTGCTGAGCTCTATGGCATGGAATTAAAGCATCATGGCAGAATTGTAAAGAAGATGATCTGAATGAAATCGAGAAATTGAAAAGACAGTTACTAAAGGAGGGATTATAATAGAAAGTGAAATTAATTAGATGAATAAAGATCCATAATGAGACAAAGACATAGCTTTTTAAGAAGGTATGTATTTCACGCCTTCAGGTTCAGGTAGCGGTGTTTAATGAATTCAGTATTATACTGAGGAGGAAAAAGAATTAAAAATCAGTTGTGGCATTTTGGTTTCTTTGTTTTAGTTTGTTTGGGACTTCCGGGTGGGGAAGTGATGTTTTGGGGTTTTTTCGTTTTTTTTTTTATGACCATGAAATTCTTGATAGTAAAATTGGTTCCATGAAGGCAATACCTGCATCACATGTAACTTCCTGTGTAGAGTCTGAACTCAATTTCATATAATAAAAAGTATCTATTTTGTCTCCTAATGTAGTGTGACCATGCAGGGGAGTCAACATGATTTCTCAAGGGAGCGGGAAGAAGATGTAGTCATTACCCAGCTCATCTGAAACTTGTGGCTTACTAATCTTACTCTGAAGAATTCCTGACCCAAAAAGAGTTAACTGCTGATACCAGGTATACATAAATATCAAAAAAAAGACTGATACATTTTTCTTCTGCCTGCAGCACAGCACAAAATGTATGGGACAATCAAAAGTTTACGGTTGTGGGCAAAATGGCATGCAACTTGCAGGAAGATGAATCACACTAGAGAAATGCATGTCTTGAATATCATAAGAAGAAAAAAAAGAAGTTGTGATGAATCTAAGAGAAAACCCATTATTGTGATTCAAAGTCTTTTATAGAGACAGCTGAAAAAGAAGTACTTCCTATCCCATAAAGAACTGTAATGGAAATACCTAAAAGTTTGATCCTACTTGGCTATTCTGAGGGGGAGATGCAGTTCCAGACTGAGACACGGACATTTGTGTGCCTGAGTGTGAAGGAGGTAAGAGAAACCCTAGATAGCCAAGACATTCCTATAGGCTTGGAAAATACAACACAGGGCTCAAAAAAAGACCCCTACCCATTTGGAGTGGTAGATGGAAACCATGTGGGATACCCTGAAATGCCCTACCTGGTGCTGTACATCTGATATTCGAGCACTGCATCAGATCCATAAATAATTGCAGTCACTGGGTATAGAGGGAGCTAAGACACCTACCTCACATGCAGACACTACTATTAGGCTATTTAATTTGGAGCAGAATCCTAACCCTCAAGTGTTTCCTGTAAATACATGTTAGGAGTGACTATATATGAAACTAAGTTTATTCCTCTGAAACTTTAAGCAGTGGTTGAAATCTGAAATGCAAACCTGGCAGCTGCCCAGATCACGTAACGCGAAGGGCCAAACCACAGGCTGCCGTACGTTTGGGGAGGTAAAGTAGATCCAGGCTTCCTCCTGTGTGTTCTGCAATTAAATTCTGATCATGGGCTACTGGAGGAAAAAAAGCCAAATAAAGATATTTCGCAAATATATAAACATAACAGTCAAGAGGAAAAGTCTTCTCATGCTTCACTCTAGAGGTAAGACCTGTGCTAATTCTCTTTAGGAAGATCTCAATATGATCACCTTGACAGTGTAAAACCAACAATCAAATGGAAAAAAAAATAGAATTATTTTAAGTGTTTTATGGTTAATAATACTTGAGGGACAACGGGGAAGGGATTTCCTGAGAACTGGTAGGAAAAATACCCAAACCAAACAGATTCAACAGGTGCATCAATCAAGTCATTCTCTCCATCTAATCCTTTAAAGTGATTACCCTCAGGTTACCTGATTATCTCTCACCCAGCTGTCATGTCACATGCTGGTCATGTCACATGGAGATATCACAAACAGTGACTTCATAGGCTTTGGTTAGTTTTCTTCAAGAAAGTAGAATATTGCTAAATTATTTCTCGGCAGTCCATGCCTTAATTACCTAACCACCATCCAGACACATAAGACTCCTTATGGACAATACAAATTTTATGGTCAATATTTTCTATGGTCTTACCTGAACAAGATACCCACTATACAAAAGATGGAAAGAGATTTACTGGAAGAGGTGAAGAACCCTTTGCAATGTGCTGTAAAACCTCCAAGATACCAGGGTGAGAACAGCAATTCCCCTAAAATTTGTCTTAAGCGCCAAAGGATCCACATGAAATCCTAGATACTAAAGTCATAAGACTGCGTTACAGAGAGAGTCTTGCCTTCTTCAAAATATTATATGTTTTCAGCTTTTATGAGAGAAATATGCCACAAGTAAAACTAACATACAAATGTGAGCAGACAAAAAGTTTAAAACTATGGCACTCTGGCAGGAGAGAGCGATCCCTTCACTCAATCACTTAAATGCACCCACATGGAGCCTTCCTTTAGGAGAAGGAGATTTCCTCAACCTATTCGTGTGATTGGTGCAAAACCAACGTCTTTGTACATGTGCATCTGCAGGAAAAGATGTCCTTGCCCAAGGACCTGTATGGACAAGTTGGGCATAACAAAACAAAACAAACCAAAACAAAAAACCTCTGGCATAAGAAGTGACTGATTTTCCCAAGCAAAATAGAAAGCTGGTAGGAAATCTGGGAATTCCCCTTATATGCTGTGAAAGTGTTCATCCCATTTCCATCTCTGCTCTTCTAAGTCAGCTAAAGAATCTGAGTTACTTTTATCCACGTATCAGTACAGAGAGAAG
>WHYT01017397.1:324958-338503 GCA_009806455.1 Tetrax tetrax | reverse complement strand
CTCTGGCAGGAGAGAGCGATCCCTTCACTCAATCACTTAAATGCACCCACATGGAGCCTTCCTTTAGGAGAAGGAGATTTCCTCAACCTATTCGTGTGATTGGTGCAAAACCAACGTCTTTGTACATGTGCATCTGCAGGAAAAGATGTCCTTGCCCAAGGACCTGTATGGACAAGTTGGGCATAACAAAACAAAACAAACCAAAACAAAAAACCTCTGGCATAAGAAGTGACAAAGATGTCCTTGCCCAAGGACCTGTATGGACAAGTTGGGCATAACAAAACAAAACAAACCAAAACAAAAAACCTCTGGCATAAGAAGTGACTGATTTTCCCAAGCAAAATAGAAAGCTGGTAGGAAATCTGGGAATTCCCCTTATATGCTGTGAAAGTCTTCATCCCATTTCCATCTCTGCTCTTCTAAGTCAGCTAAAGAATCTGAGTTACTTTTATCCACGTATCAGTACAGAGAGAAGACTCACTTGTAATACTAGAGGGAATAATATCTTACAGGCAAAAAAAAAAAAAAAGAAAAAGAAGCAGAGAACTAATTCTTATCTGAGAAGAAATCACACTGTAAAGAACAAAAAAAAAATGTTCCTTAGAACAATCTGAAAACCTAACCCAGCTGCCAGCTGCTGCTTTTGAGGACAGACTGCTCCCTCATGATGCATTGGGACCATATCCTCCCAGGACTCACTTCCTTCCCTGTGCCCCTGAGGATGGAGCTAATTAGTGAGCATATTTAGGAAAAATCTTTGGCTAATCCCTTCATCATTTTTCTTTTTTCACTCTATGATTTTTTTTTTCTAAGTCCTTAAAATAAGATCTAAAATGGAAGAATGCATACTACAACTTTTCAAGTTTTTGCAGTCTTCGTGTCAGACTGGTGTCTGTTAAAATTCAAGCTTTTTTTTTTTTTTTTTTCCAATGAAAAGGTGCTGGATAACTTCTCATTTTTTTATTCATAATTATGTAACTACAATCTCTGCTGATGTTGCCAAAATACAAAATTCAAACCTTCAGCATGACTCCTCATTAATTATTGCTGTTCAATAAGGATAAAAGTCCTTTCTCTAAACTCACTCTCCCCTCCCTGAAGCTGAAGATCGGCTTTGCCCAATTTCAATGTCCTTTAACTTCCACTCCATGAGGGAATGGGAGTTTTCCTTAGAGGAACCAGCCAGGGTGGGAAATGGGGAGCAGCATCAATGATCCACGCAGTGCAACTTTACTCCAAGACTTTGTGGCTCTGAAATGCAGCTTTACAAAACTGGGAAAAACTAAAAGATATTTTGGTCCTCTATTTAAGTTTTCTGAGTAAGAATATTTAAAATTCATGTACTTTAACTTCTTAGAAAAGGATGTCAATGCAAAAATCATCTCATGGGCATCTTATGTTCAGTTGGTGCTTATTACCTAGCACAGAGAGCAAAGTCATCTTACCTTTCTACTAATCAAATCCTACCTGAATGCAACTTGAATAGTTTTGAAAAACAAATAACACTGCTGAGGGCAAATTGAATTTCTAAAACATGCACTGCATAGCAGATAGGATAGCATGCAGAAAGTTTTAAGCAAAAGCTCTTTGCCCATGGGACCTCTCTGAAATATTTTTAGGAGTGAAATATCATCATAATTTTTAGAAAATGAGAAAGAAGTTCCACAGAAGTTACAGGGAAATGATCATATACCATCACAAAATAAATGTCCCACATGTGGGCCTATTTAAAAGCTGATAAAAAAATGTAATCTGGAAGACAAATACAAAAACCAGTGACATTTCTTGGTAGCAAAGTGCATGTGGGGAATGGAATCGGATTCCCCCAGGTGACAATGACCAGTTTGCAATGCAGACAAATACTTTCTCAGTACTCAGATGCCTTCATACATCAGATTTGGCTCTTGCTGGCTACGTTAGTTTCCAACAGAAGCACAGCTAACAGGACTGGAGGGCACTGCAGAGCCAGGTAATCTTTTGCCTACCACAAATGTACCTAAGCATTTTTTGACAGAGATTCATCTAAGAATTTTTTTAAAATCTCCAATAATGGGGGATCTACAGTCTCTCTGTGCAACATACTCCCATCCTTAACAATCCTTACAGTTAGGAAATTTTCCCTAATGTCCAACCTAAATCCCCTTTATTGCAATTTAAGCCCATTACTCCTTGCCCTAGCCCCAGTGGACATGAAAAATTCTTTGTTCATTTCCTTTTTGCAGCCATTTTTTGCATCTTTGAAGATACTTACTTTTTGCCTCACTCTTCCCTCCTCTAGACTAAACAAATTCCACCATGCTGAATATTCAAGACCTCGGTGGCTATTTACAAAGTGCTCCTGTATCAGGGCACAGGAGGCCTGAATGACTGTCTGAACTCCTCAGTAAGTAATGAGTCTACTTGACTGTCACAGAGGAACAGTTTCGGTTGAGGAAAAAAGGAATGTGAACGACCTTGAGGTATTTTAGGAAGCAGTTCAGAAGCATGCTGTGTATTCATCCCAAAAAATGTAAATCATAGAATCACAGAATCGTTAGCGTTGGAAGGGACCTTCAAAGCTCATCTAGTCCAACCCGCCTGCAAGGAGCAGGGACATCTCCAGTCAGATCAGGTTGCTCAGAATCCCGTCCAACCTGGTCTTGAATGTTTCCAGGGATGGCGCATTCACCACCTCTCTGGGCAACCTGTTCCAGTATTCTACAACCCTCATAATAAAAAAAAAAAATAAAAAATTCCTAATATCTAATCTAAATCTACCTCCCTCTATTTTGAAACCATTACGTCTCGTCCTGTCACAACAGGCCCTGCTGAGCAGCCTCTCCCCATCTTTCTTGTAGGCCCCCTTGAGGTATTGGAAGACCACTATCAGGTCTACCCAGAGCCTCCTCTTCTCCAGGCTGAACAGCCCCAACTCTCTCAGCCTGGCCTCATAGGAGAGGTGCTCCAGCCCTCTGATCATCTTCGTGGCCCTCCTCTGGACCCTCTCCAACTGGTCCATGTCCTTCTTATGTTGGGGGCTCCAGAACTGGACACAGTACTCCAGGTAGGGTCTCACGAGGGCAGAGTAGAAGGGGAATCACCTCCCTCGACCTGCTGGCCACGCTTCTCTTGATGCAGCCCAGGATGCCGTCGGCCTTCTGCGCTGCAAGGGCCCATTGCCTGCTCGTGTTAAACTTCTCACCAACCATCACTCCCAAGTCTTTCTCCTCAGGGCTGCTCTCAATCCATTCTCCGCCCAGCCTGTATTTGTGCCTGGGATTGCCATGACACAGGTGCAGGACCTGGTTGAACTTCATGAGGTTAAATGGGTATTGCGGAACTAGCCAGCCTCACCCACAAGAAGAAGAAAAGAGAACCAAAGTGAGCTGGCAGCTTTCTAGGACAGGATGGGAAGATTGTCTGGAGAATAAAAGGGGTATTGTGGCTTCTGTGCAGCCTGCTGGAAAGGTAAAGAGCTGAAGACTACCGTTGTACATCCTGGAACCTCTGCCTTCCATCTAGAGCACGTGAGGGTTCATCTTTGAAAGCTCCCTTGAGAATATAAAAGTCAACTGAAGGTCATAATCTGTCCCTGAAATTCTTTTTTTTTTTTAGTGCCTTGGCTAATACAGACACAGGGCTCTGGGAACACTTGAAGAAAAGAAAATCTACAGGCAGGCTTTCCCTCCTGTGGAGTGAGCCACACTTGACAGATGCTAATTATATCACTTAGAGTTATACTAGAAGGTGCTCAGATACCGAAGAGGTGGGAATGGATATATAAATACAGTAGGTCTTAGATCTCATTATGCAGTAACTCTGGATTTGAATAAAACCTAGACTGACTGTCAATGATGCTGTTGTAACTGAGCAGTGTGAAAAAGTGGGAAGATATTGTGTTCCCTTCCCACGTCTAGTCTTTGCAAGAATTGTTCCAGATAGATAATTCTGATAGTTTTATAGGGAATTTGCTCTAATTCAGCACTGTCTTTCTCCTGTTTCTAAACTCAGCACCTGAATGTTTTCCAGAAATATTAAACAATGTGACTAAGCATCTCATCTTCCCAAGGGCAGAAGTATGAGTGTGCGCATAAGCGGAAGTAGATGGCAGAGTAAGCATATTCTATATCCATGGATGTAGTGAATGCAGTAATGTTGTGTAAATTACAAATCCTCAATAGTTCTACTTTGAGTAGCAGCATATCAAGCTGGGGGGATGAACCATGCAGAAGGGGATTATTTTACAGTGCTGCAACCAAAAGACACTGCTGGATTAATTATTTAAACTACTAATAGAGAACTGATTAGGTACTATCAAAAGGTATAAAATAAACTTGCAGCATAAATTGGTTACTTTTGTAGAACTGGTAATAGTTTTAAAATAAAAGGAGGTAGATTCAGACTTGATATAAAGAAAAAATTTTTTACACTGAGGGTGGCAGAACACTGGCACAGGTTGCCCAGAGAGGTGGTGGATGCCCCATCCCTGGAAACATCCAAGCGATGGGGCTCTGAGCAACCTGATCTGGTTGGAGATGTCCCTGCTCCTTGCAAGGGGTTGGACTGGATGGGCTTTAATGGTACCTTTCAACCCTAATGATTCTATGATTCAAACAACACAAAACCTGCCAGCTGAGGCCTGAAAGAGATATGCCCAGAGTGACAGAGAGAGGGGGAGACAGAAGCCCAGAAAGGGAGGATGCTAAGAGAGAGAGAGTGGGAGCTGAAAGGAAGGGACTGCTGCCTAGCCTTGGAATGTGAACACTTTATGCTTACTCTTTTTACCATATTTTAGGGCACTACTCTGGGATCCAAAGTCCTCCAATTCTGATGCCCTTAACACTGAAAAGAAGAAATTTCTCAAGAACAGGGGCAGGTTTGAAGCCAGCAGGATAAGCCAGAGCGGCTATGAGTGCACAAGGTGGATGAGTGACTAGAACTTGATGTCTCTGCTGCTTGACTGGATAGAGGACAGAGCCCTGGGAACCGACAGCCCCAGCTGAGACTTTCTACAGGAGACATAAAGCAGTCAGGGTCCCTGGAAGTTGCTTTACCACGATGAGGGAACTTTAAATGGTTATTGTAATTCATGAATGCAGTAAGTAGGTCATTGTATCTTATCCAATTTCCTCCCTCATTTTGTTTTCTTTTCTCCCTTCAGGAAAGCACATTTCCTTATACACTTGATTACTTGTTTGCAAATAGGAAGCTCTTTTTATTGAGCACCCAGATGGTATAACATGCTCATAGTTATTGTCCAAACACGAGCAGTTTGGATGAAGGCTCAAGGCTGTGCTTAATAATGAACCTTAAAAACAAAGAAATCTCACCAATCAAAGCCCTGAAAAAGGTTATGGATACATCTCACAACTTTTTTTCTTTTTTAATTTGTGAGTGCTTGTGTCACTACACATGACCTATCTTCCCTTCCGATGTTGCATACCTCAGATACAGGTTCATATGGTATGGAAGAGATGTGAAAAATCAGGACAGGATACCAAGTTATTATGAAAATTTGTTTTGCCTCCCTGGACTTCTGTTTATGTTTTTTGGAAAGGAGATAGTGAATTGGTTTTGATCACAAAATATAGTCCAGGTCTGGGTGATTTTTATACTTCTCAAGTGAGAAGTCCTATTACAAAGCCCAAGGGAAGCTAATACAGGAGCTTGTGGGGAGACAAAAAAAGAAGAGTAAAAAATTGCAGGACAATATTAACAATTGGAGTAAGGATAAAAAATGGTTTGAAAAGATTCAATTAGGATAAAGGAAAGCTAATGCACTTGGGGAATATTAATACTCGGCAAACATACAAAGGAAGAGAGTACAGAAATGACAAAGGCTCTAGAACTATGAAGGGAAGAAAAAGAACAGAAGCTCAAGTTGTATTTAGTGTGAGGATAAAGATACAATTTTTCTTTGTTCATGTATAAATGTTTCTGGCAGGATCAATGTGGTTTTTGGATATTATATTTTGTAATATATTTTTCCCACTTTGCAAATAATCCAAAACTCGTGAGTCTGTGTAATCACTCTAACACACAATACTAGGATTTTATATTTATTCAATTGAGGTTGCATATAGCTTTTTCCATAGCCAAATTATCTGCACTTATTGTATCAAAGGGGTCAAATTCTTTAAGGGAAGGAACATACTCATATTTTTATGCTGCTCCATGAAAAATTACACAGTACCACCACCCATAAAATTAATCTCTAACTCCTCCTGTACTAAAGATTATAGGGCTATCAAGCATTTATAAAAGATTGATCATATCCATAACCTTTTTTGTCTAGGGCTTAAATCCCTTTCAAAGTGTGGAAAACCACAACTATGATCACTACTAGAGAAACATGTCACACTGCAGACGAATTAGACATGCTCATCCTCATTTGAAAATGTCAGTGCAGGCAAAACAAAGGTAAATCGAAGACAAATTTCAGTTTTATTGCACCTTCTCAAGCCCAACTTTGCAATAGGGGCAACTAAGCTTTTTTCAGGAAAGAAGGAAACACAGCAAGATCCAAATGACCCTAAAGTGATGTCATGTAAACCATGGTTCAGTGACATATTGAAGCATGTGTCTAATTTCTATAGGACTGTCCAAATGCCTAAAACACAGAGAATTTTAAATGAAAGCATCTGCTCCCCAGATTAGAGGTAGACACATGTCTAAGTGTCTTGCTGAATCAAAGCCAAGCCTTAGACTGAACGCTACAATCCTTCTGGCTAATTTTAAAATTAATCTTAGAAAATTAATTATTTTAAAATAATCTCCATTATTTTAACCCTTGTTTATTCTCTCTCTTCCTCCTGTACATCTTCTTCTGTCTCCTGCAGGCTGGTGGCCATCTCTCCTAAATTCCCCCAGCAATTACCTTTCCTGCAGATTAGCTCCACAAGATGGCAAAATACAATAAAGCACATCCCTGTGCTTCTACCCTGCAGTTCACCTTAAATAAAAAAATCTGAACTAGATTTGATTCCCCTATCAATGGAGGCTTAAAACGGAGGAGAAACAGAGACTGCTCTGAATACTTTTTATGTGCTTGCTGTTGCCAGGGAAACCATCCCCCTGGCATCCCAGTGCTGAGGATATCTTGCACTTCTAGCATTCTGGCTCTTGGAAAATTAAGACTGTATCACGCTATCAGGATGTGGAGAAACTATTAGGAAATGAGGACAGACACTGCTTAAAATAATAGACCCAACTTCTAAAAATAAAACATTTATTGAGATCAGACTTAAAATGTTCTGCATGTTTATTATTTTTGGAGCTCAGCCTTGTATGAAAATAGGTTAAGGTGCAAGGATGGACTCTGGTTCATGCTGAATATGCAGAGGAGGCTGCTGGTATTTAACAGTTATTTTCTCCACTGTAACACAAAATTAGCTGTGGGGTGTGTGGCAGACAAAGACGACTATGAATAGCTGTGATTTCTTGTATCCTGCAATAATAAACATGATGATGGTATACAGTTTTTATGTGTGGGTAAACGTATTAGGACAAATTTATCCCTGATGTGACTCTACTGATTTTGCTGGATCTTCCAGGGACAAATTTGCCATAGTGTTTCACACCCAGACCTTTGATCCTCTAGAAGTTATTTATGAAGCAAAGAGTAAATAAAGTTTTCCAGTGGGACCCTGACATATGATCAAATATCAGGTGAAAAACCCATATTCTGTGTTCTCACAGGCTGAAGCTCATTTTTGTATTGTGTCTTAAGTAATAGTGGTAACATCAATGTAATAAAACATCATCATAATTTTAAGAAAAATAAAATTTGGAAGTCACCAGTAAATGTTTTAGGCTGGTGCAAATATATTTGTCCAATAGTTCTTTATTACCCTAGATATTATCTACTCTATGGCCAATAGGGAACAAATTTTCTTTTGCATTATCTCACTTGTCACTGTGTCCAAGCTCTCACTTGCTAGGATAATTTCAAATGGAATATCAGAAGGAACTAGCAAGAATATGAGCAATGGAACAGTTTCAGCAAGTAAATACGAATCTGTCTTCTACATCTTCAAACTACTCTTTTTTTTTCATGAGTCTGGGAAACACTAGGGTGTGCCAAGTACCACCAGTAAGAAGAATGCTGTTCTTACCTCTGTGTCAGCTGATTGCCATCTACTGCCAGAGACGAGGTCCCTGCTGGAGTGTAATGGTCATAGTCCAGGCTAAAACTTAAAGTTTCAAATAAACACCTTCATGAAAACCTTTTCATCGATGTATACTGAGTATATAAACATACTCTTAAAACAAGACTAGAATAAGAATCAGGAACAGGTGAAAATGTGAGGCAATTTAGACACCTATGCTCTTTGAGGATAAATTATTTATAGTTGGTTACTTCAACTGGGACCACAAATATGTGTCCAGACTGCTTTGTAGTAATGTAAAACTATTTTAGGAAAAAAAAAGCTGAGATGGACAATAGGCTAATAAGGAAATATACCTCTCAATTCTAAATATTTTCATATAATGACTATTCATAGGATTATAGAAAATAAACATTACATTTCCAGTTCCCTGGATATAGACATGTTTGCAGTAGACACAAACACAGTGCATTCTCATTCTTTTTACTTCAGTGTGCTGGAAAATATGGAAGGGCTTCATAAGGTTATTATGAAGAATGCTCTGCTTTTTAAATGAGGAATTACCTGGAAAGTTGGAGAACTTTCATTCAATATCTTTATCATTATATTGCTGGTCATTCTGTAGAAACATAAGAAGTCTTGGGGAAATTAATTCACCGATTATCAATTACAAGAATACTCTTTGACCATGGGATTTTGTTGGCTAAGGAACATGCCCTCAGAGAAGGTCACACTGATCCTCATCTTGTAGATCGACACATCATTCACAGGATTTTCCCCATAATGTCTGTGGTGTACATCCACAAATATGTGCTAGAATTCAGAGAGAAGACAAACTGTCTTTGCTCTGGACTCTTACACGCAGGCCTGCATTCTTTAGTGTTAAGAGCTTCTCTTTCTTTCTGTTTGCCCCCTCCTCTCACAATGTATGTATATAAAAGAACTAATAATTTCTTGGCTTTTTTTTTCAGCCTTCTGGTTTTGAAAAATCACATTGGAGCAGTGGCTCAAGATATCGGCAGTGGCTCAAGGTATTTCAGCTCTTGGGGATAAGAGACCTTCCCCATGAATGCTTCTCCTATCCAGCCTCAAGAAATGATTCAAATAATTTCTTTCTGGATCTACACACATAGTGCTCAATTTCAAATTTAAAGTTGACTCACATTTGCCCTGGACAATTGTTATTCAGGAAAAAAATCTAAAAAAAAATAATTCTCCAGTTGTATGTGTGCAAAACTCAAAAAATCTTTTTCTTTAACATCTATTTCACAATGGATTTTTTTTTCATAGGATTATTATAAATCTTGCTGCCATTACTTTCCACCACACAGGTTGATACCTCTAGTTGGTAGATTCTTTTAATCTGTTTTTGCAATTACACTCATTCAGGGCCAAAGATAACCAGATAAGCTTAAAGAGAGATACTTATTTCAGTCCCCATTCTCTAACATTAATTTACTGTCATAATTAAATAGAGTAATCTGCAAACTTTTCTTTTCTTATTAAACTTTTCCATTTGTATGTCAGAGTATTTGAAAAGCTGATTTCGTACTCTCTAAGTATTGCTTGTAGATAATGTACACAAATAAGGATTGACCCTGTGTTACAGCTTTTAGAAGAATAGATAAAGGATGTGAGAAACTGAGACTTATTGTAGAGCTGGGGAATTGAAACACAGAGAAATCCCACGAAGACAGACATACAAGCTTCACTTGAGGCACATGAATAATGGAATCACTAACTTTGTCCAAATAATAGCAGGGGGCATGGGGAGGTATCTCCAACTGAGTGCAGTTCTGAAGAGAACAATTTTTTTATTGAGGTGAGCATAATTAGGAGTGAATAAATGAATAATTGAACTGAATGTCTAGAAAGAAACCTCAACAATACTTGCTCTGTGGGGACACAGAATATTTTCCTCAGGGGACTGACAGAATATCTGGCACTTGAGGCATTCAAAACTGGACTGCATGAAGAATTGAAAAGTTTACAGTCTGTCCCAGAAAGAAGTGCTCTGTAAGTGCCTTTAATGTAGGTTTTACCTTCTTCCCATTCCAGAATACTGCGATTTATTACCGGCAAGCATTCAGATCTCTATTTGAATTAGAATTATTACTTAAAGGTCTGGTTGCTCATCAATATATGGGGATTTATAGACTTAATTTTAAATAAAGTTAATGCATGTTGCCTCTGTAAATCCTCTCTATGTGATGTGAGACTAGACCACCTAGAATAAATTAAAAAAAAAAAAAAAGATATTATTTACCTTTTAGATCCAAAGGACTCCTCTGGCACACATACTGATTTTTAAAGCTGCGTCTAATTTACCTGATAAAGGATAACAGCTCCTCTAGTGTTGTTAAGGCATGCAGGAGAAATAATTATACAGGTACTCATATTTACTTAAGAAAAAGTGCATATTATTTAACTAATCCTTTGTTGTTCAGCTACAAGAACCACTGGTGAATGCCCAAGGCTGAGTTTTGTTCTCTAACATGGATGGGTAAAACCTATTAAACAAAGAGAAATTATGCACATGCATCCAAAGCTGAAAGTATTTAAACATACCTGGCCAGATTTCAAACATTTAGAGTGATAAATAA
The DNA here is from genome assembly GCA_009806455.1 of Tetrax tetrax. Classification (NCBI taxonomy): domain Eukaryota; kingdom Metazoa; phylum Chordata; class Aves; order Otidiformes; family Otididae; genus Tetrax; species Tetrax tetrax. The sequence continues at coordinate 327,813 of WHYT01017397.1, read as the reverse complement.
AGCTACATCTTATGGCCTGGGGAGCATATTTCTAGCTAAGTGGAGTTTTCAGAACTACAACTTGGGATTTAGTTGCCAAAGCTATCCTAAGTGTTATTTTAAATCTCATGTTTTCCATGATTGTGGATCCTCACTGTTATAAGCCACTTGGAGCACATGCTTCTGGTTCACATCCTTGTTAATTTAAACCTGCTGAAGATCAGAGCCCTAAGTCAGGACCTTGAGTTTATGCCTGAACCATGCAAGAGTTACATAAAACAGCATGCTTCTAACATTTTGCTCTCACTGAAGTCAGGGCACATGGCTGATGGAAACAGTTCTTGCTGGAGTCTCACCTCACCAGGGCCAGGAACCACTTCTGAATCCCACAGCTTCACCAAACATATTGCAACCAAAAAGCAGTAGTAATAGGCTATAAATCACATTCTTTCTTTTTAATTTCATTTTTTTTGTGTGTGTGCTGTCTCTAGATCCTTTTTGACAAGTGACATTTCCTGGCACCTAGATGACTTTCCTAGGGATCATACAGAGATGCACAGCTGAGAAGAACAGCGAATCAACACTGGTTAATACAAGGAATTTAAAGTTAACCAGATGGATGCGTGGACATTCTCGTTTTGAAATAAAGTTCATCCCCCCAAAAATTAGGCTGTTTGACCTGGTGTCTCTTCATTTCTGAATGACAACCTTCATGCAGAATTTAATCAGCTGCAATTAGAAATATATCAATTTTTCTTTTATTATTTATCTTTACCTTTCCATGTGGTAGGCAGGCAAGCTCTCAGGATGCTGCTGATTTAAGTAGCAATAAAAATATTACTTCTCCAAGACCGATGGTACATTATTTCTCCTATCAGTGTCACATGCCACACTGCTTACTATGGTACAAAACTAGTGGGACAAAAGGCAATCATGTTAGTAAGGCTCAAGAACTGTGAGTTTGTATCAGCTACAGGAAGTTTTCCTTTTTTTTTTTTTTTCTGTATTCTTATTTTTTGAGTCATTATTCACCTCCTCTCACTCCACCTCTGTCTTATTCTTTCAGTCTAAGGATAGGGCTCCACCATTTTTACTGCTGTCTCTTACGATATCTCCAACTTTGTCTAGGAGACTTTGGAGTTTATTGTGATAGAAATAATACTTTAGATGAATGGCAGACAGCTTTCATAGTTTCGTTTTTGATAGGCAAAAGAGAAAGGGGGAAATATTTCTGCGGGTGCCTTTCTGGGTGCCCTCAGATGTCTATTGAGGTCACTGGGAGCAGGACCTCACAGGTGGGTCCCTTTCCTTCTCACCTGTTCAGGAGAAAATCTAAGATTCTCACTTGGTGGCAGTGTTTGACAGAAAATCTGGAGGGACAGCCCACAAGCAGCATCCATGATCCAAATGGGGATCTGGGTTCATGTTTATTAAGATGAAAGATTCAGTTTGACTTTGTGCATCATTCCTGTGTGTGATAATCAAAGCTTTGTCAAAGTCTGCAGAAGTAATTTAAATGACCATTAAAATAAAGAGAGAGACATGTTTTTGAACCAGCCCCCAATGCCATAATAAATTCTTGATTCGTGCAACTTTCCCATCTGGATCGTCAGAGCACATAAACAAACAAACATGGGGAAGGATTGCTGAGCCCCTGCTGCTGCTGTAGCTGTTGCTGCCGCCAAGCAGGGCTTGTGATACCACTCTCCTGTTGCTATCTGTGTTTGCCATGTTTATCTTACACAGAGCAGAGGCATCGGTGCATTGCAGAGAGCAAGGTTCTTGTAAAAGAGATGGTAGATAACCAGATGTCATTGGCAATAGGGCTGTCAAGCAACTATACCTCTGTGTTTGCACTTGTGTGTGTGTACACTGTGTGAAAAATAGCTAGAAAAAGTACACTGCAGGTATTTATTTTCTTCAGGTCGAGATTCTCTTATCACGTGTGTTTTACCTAAGCCAGACATAATGTTGAGGTTTTAACAAATAATCACATAAGATAAAAAGATTTGGATATCCTGCATGTTAGAATACAGCCAACTCAAGGCTTTGAAGGCTGATCGGCCCTAAGGAATTAGTAGCTTTGCAACATTAATATCTGGCTCTCAGTAGCATCCATAATTTGTACCTAAGGCTTTGGCTTTGTTTTCTGGCCACCTCTAACACCAGAGACTGTTGGTACCTATTAACATCTTATCTGCTTAATAGCGGTCTGCTCTCCAGGGCATAGCTGTGAACTCTGGCACTGGGGTGACCCTTGTTCACTTTCAGCAGTCTTGGACTCTTCAAAGTAACAAGTTATTTGTCACTTTGTTCAAAGGAAGCAGCCTGTAATGATTACAGGGCTACTTTTATCCCTGCTTCAGTTCTCTATTTATAAGCATCCAGGCTTTCAGCCTGCCAGTAACACTGCTTATAAACTCACATGTATAGGAAATATTCCAAATTGAGATGAAGTAATTTCACAATACCCTAAAATATCATAGAGGTTTCTAGCACAGAGGTTTCTAGTACCAGAAGATGGATAGATGTGATATGTTCTTGGAAAGTTACCACTGTAGTTTTCCCACCTCCTAACTGGTTTTGAGGCAAAACTGCAATACTGGAAATATTCACCATGATAAGCTGGAAGAATATAGCCTCACTCAATCAACATATTTTGTCTCAGTAACTTAAGATGTGATTGATTGTGGTTGGGGCTTCTTAACTTTTAAGTTTTTTAAAGTAATAAAGCACAGTTTTCTAAAGGGAAAGTCATTCTGCCACCCAGATAACATTGCATAGACATATAATATTCTGAACATTGTATAACATATATATTCTGTAAGTCTCTAAAGGTAGATGTACAAGACTCTGAAAGCTCACTTTTTACTCTG
>WHYT01017397.1:308370-323241 GCA_009806455.1 Tetrax tetrax | reverse complement strand
AAAAAAAAAGAAAAAGAAAAAGAAAAAAAAAAAAAGAAAAAAAAAGAAAAAAAGAAAAAAAAAAGAAAAAAGAAAGCACCGATTCAATCCTATAGCAGACATTTTTAGATTATCCAGTTTTCTAGACTGGAAAACTGATCAACAACAACAATGACGCAGAGTACAACAATTCTGTCTGGAGATGATTGACCAAGCTCCCACACATCATGACAGATGAAGGTCTGCTTACGTATACAGAGAAAATCCCAGCTGATGCTGGCCTGAATGTGAACAGCCAAGCAGCTTGCATTTTGCTACCTGGAGTAAGAGTGAGGTTAATCCATCGTGACATTGCAGACACAGCAGCATACAGTTGGCAAATTGGTCTAAAACTAAAAAAAAAAATGTCTGGAGTAAAACCAGCATATTATCAGTTTTGTCCAAAGCAACCTGTGAAAAATAAAGCATTCATGAGAGTTTGACGGCTAACTGGCAAATAGTTTACAGGACAGTAATGGCTCTGCATGCTGAAAACACATCCTTAGAAAGACAAATATATGTCCACAGGATCAGACATACGTGCAATCTTATGGTTTAAAAATTTGCTGTATGTCAAGTGAGCTGGAGTAAATGTTTGATTGCTTAGTCTTAGTTTATGCAAAATATGAAGTAATTTTGCATAGTTTAATGCATCACCAAAGATGATTAAGACAAATCGCACCGCCTCATACTTGCCAAGTGCATGCAGAGACAGCTACTGAAAAACATTTGCTGTGGGTACCCAATTAAGTCATGATTAGATATTTCATCCCTAGGAACCTTTGAGGATCTCTAAGAAACATAGTTATGAAGATTTTTGGCATTTAGAGATGAAGATAAGCTCTTTAAAGCACTTTCTCTAAGGGCAAACTCACCATCCAAATTTCTTTGTCCAGATGACAGCTAGATAGCTGGTGAGTCAATTCATGGACACAAACCAACATTCCCAAGTACTAGGCAGTGTCACCATCTTGAGTTTCTTCTGAGAAGAAAATCTGGGGATATCCAGTGCATAACAAACAAATGGTAATCATCTTTGTTCTTGCGGAACCTGGCAGACAGTCTAATTTAGGGAAAAACAGCATGGGACTTGGGTAACTATACCTCGGTAGACTCAAACTGCACGCATTTCCATTAAAAAGAAAAAAAAAAAAATCCTAACTCTTAGACTCTCTGAAAATCCAGAAAGAAAAGAAAGGATCTCAAGATAACTCGGTGCATATGTTATATGGAGTTTCAAAAAGTTTTAATAAGAGTTTTTCTGAGAACTGTTCAGAAAAATAATCGTGTTAAGCAACAGCACAGGACTGTAGATTAAAATTCAGTAAATATTAATTAGAATAAATGCAATTACACATACATATGTGAACAGAGAGGGAAATGAGCAAGACAAAGTCAATTAAATGTAAATTTAAATTTAATTGGTATTCTAGATAGTAGAGAGATTTTTCTGAGCTACTGAGGGATCCCTGGGAACTTTCAATTCCTGATTGACATTTCTTGCCCAACTAATGCAAAGTAATGGATGTTTTTGTGTGTGAAAAAGGAGTATAGTACGCTCTGTATCTTCTGCTAGTAGCAGTATCCTTTTCTGATGCTATGATTCTCCTGCAGAAGAGTAAAAGCATATATTTAGGGCACTAAAGGTTAGGCTTTTACTGGAGAAGAAATACATACATATACTTTCCTGGATATTTTATTGTATTATGATTTAAATTTAGTCTAATATATGATTAAACTGATTTGAAACAAAAAAAAAAAAATCACTCCAGATATAAAAATGAAACATTCAAACTTGACAAACCTATATTTAATATTATTTTCATTTTTTTAATTACAAAAAGATATTTATTTTTATTTTTATTTTTAAAAATGTAATTTTGTGGACTATATGATGAGAAAAATAAATTTTTCCTTTAATGAAATTCTACAGTTCTATTCTATCTGGGAACATACCTCAAAAAAGACTAAAAAAAAAAAAAAAAAAACAAAAAAAAAAAAAAAAGGACATTGTAATATCGTGATAAGTTTTCTAACTTGTTCTCTGGTCCCCTAAAGCAGCCACCTCAACCAAAGTACAGCTGAAATTATCCTTTCACTGTTCAAGGAGACATGTCCCTAAAAATGGAATAGAGGAGTATCATATGTTCAATTTAATCAGAAAACAATTTAAATTAAAATAAGATACTGAGATCTGTTTTGTCTATCGTTGAAGCAAATGACAAATTCTCATTTAGTTCAACAGAAACAGAATTGGAAAGGACTGCCATAAATTGGTATGATAGATCAGTAGAAGTGATCTTTCTAATTAAGCCTGGCTGCAAGGTCACAATGACATTTTTCCCTCTTTTTCACACTCTTTTCTTGGTATGATTCTGGCATGAAAAAATAATAATTTCCTTAACTCCCATTTGATATTGAATAGCCTCTGCCCCAAGTTAGAACTAGATTAACACTGTAAAAAGCAATAATAATTTTGCAAGTGATAGGACTAATACTGTCTGATTTCTCAGTCGTTCATCTCATCCCTGTTTAACATCGGTGTCCAAGAAAATGTCAGAATTTCAAAGCATCTTTCTCATACATAGCATCGCATAACTGAAAAGAAAGCCTCAGTAACGTGTAACCTTGCAGCGTAGATATCTATATGCACACAAACAAGTTTAGGCAACCTTTATATTCACTGAAACAATAGCATAGACAGTGACATGAGGATATAATTTATTTAATCCCATAGGAAGCACATACATTACCTGAATGCCATTGTAAATGTTATATTGGCTACATTTGAATTCCCTTCTGAGTGTGCAATGTGGTATGAGTCTGGTATCCAGACTTTACATCCATCATGGCGCTTCAAGTAGTGGGGTTCTTTATGAAGGCAACTATATCATCAAATCTCTTCTGCTGGGAGTCCTTTCTTCCAAGGGCCATATCACTGGGACCTTACATCACCCACTGACTAAGACTGAGGTCCCTTCTTGGTGTGTGTCCTCTTGCATTTAGAAATGTTCTAGCCTTAGTACAGTAGAAAAAAAAATGTTTGGTAAGAACAATAAACAAACCAGAAGGTAATTAAAGACTACAGGAACAGCTCCACTGTAGCACACGTGAACAAAGCACCAGAATAGGACTTCTTGGCTTGATTCATATTCCAGGGTCTGTCAGAGCTTTATTGTAGGACATGGGAAAAAGGTGAGTCATTAATCATTTCAATGCTCATTTTGTCAGTATGTAAAATACTGACAAAATACTTCCTTTCTCCCTCATTTGTCATATACATTTAGATTAGCATTTATCATAAGCAGAACCCATTCCTCCTCATGTCACTAAACATTTAGCTAGAAAAGTCAACTGGAAACTCCAGGTAGCAGCATTACAGGTGCATAGTAAACTTTAAACTTTTTTTCAGGTTGCAGAATTGTCAGCTACAGCTTCAGTCTTCCCTTCTTTCATGACACACGCACTGTTCACGGGACAGAGAATGTATCCTGTTATGCAGCTTCTCTCTAGCTTGGGTTTCATCTCTATGTTAAGTCATTTGAAGATGAAGTTATTCTTTAGCCTGATGGAAGATAGAAACCAAACTTCATAGCAGTCTTTCAACTTGATGCGGTGGTGAGACATATTAAGTTAGGTTATGTTGCTAGAAGAATTACAAGTTACAAGGAGGGATCTGCTGTGAAAATACTCTTAGGTGGGCTGCAAATTGCACCATTTAATTGCACTGTCAATCTAGTAAAACATCATTAAAACAAAGAGAGATAAGTTTGAGTCCATGGAGTATTTGGTCTGTTGCAATATTTCAAGTTGATTTCTAGATACTGTAGAGACATTTGAAACTACTACAGATCTCTGCATGCTGGTTTGCTTCCATTTGCACTTTAAAAAGCTGCTATATGAATAGGTAACAGTTTTCCAAACTGAAAATGAGTGTGAACTGCTCTAAAAGTTCACAGGGAGTGCAATTTTTTTTCCTTCCTGTTCATCAAGTTTGCTAGTGTCAATGCCTCATCTTGTTTATTATTCATCTGTAAAATTATATTAAAGTACCATGAAGAGTTGGAATGTAAAACTGTGCAATCCAGGAAATTCAGAAGTGCTATAATTTCTTCCTTGACTCAACCTTGTAAGATGATATTCCTCCGGGGTACAGAGTTTGGCCAAGAAAGAACAAACAGAACACATCTCTACAGATTTTGTAATATGGAGACAAGAAATAATAAGGGAAGAGATAAAGGCTACAGCTGAAAGATAACTGGGCACTGTAATATCTTCATCCTTCTCACATGACAAATGGTTGGATAAGGATGGTCATGACAAGGAAAGGGCTGAGTAGAGTGACAGTGGAAATGACCACTGATACCAATTCTCAGAATTATTTTATGCTGTGCCAGCCTCCCAAATGAACTCAGTCATTCATGACAATCAATTACCTGGAGCTCTGAATGTCACTGATGCTTCTGCCTTCCCAAGAACTGTTTGGACCTCTTCACTTTATGGTACTATAGTTTCTACACAATGAACTAAGAACACATAACTCTAACAAATCTATCAGATTTCCCTTAATGTTTATTGTGATATCATCAATATTCTGATTCCCTTTGATCTCTTGGACAAGGGGGATCAGTGCAGTGAAAAGGAAGACAAGTTTTTTCCTCTTAACTTCAGTGTTCCCAGAAGAATTTGCCCTTTCCGGTGTTCACATTGTGGAGATATCATAAAGCAACCCTGGAAGTGTTTTGTTTTTTGTTTTTTGGTTGTTTTTTTTTTGTCCAGTACCCTACAAGACAGCAGCCTGTTCTCAGCACGACTTCATTTTTCATCCAGGGTCTGCAGATTCCTGCTGATATCCCACAAGTGGCATCTTTTCTCCTTTCTGGAGGGCAGTAGATGCACAGCCAGTGAAAGGAAGAGAGAGAAGGGAAACATCATGAGGTTCATCCATACGTTGCTGAGCAAAGATGAGTTCCAGGTGGCACCTTTTCAGGTGATTCAAGGTGAAAGGAGTAGGTGATACTTTAGCAGACACACAACAGGATCACATAATCAGACCAGGACTATGCAAGGCCGTGCAGAGCTGTGCATAACACTAGTTTATGGACAAAATTATAGCACAGTGTCCAATCAGAACAGTGTCTAATAATTTTGAATTACAGTACTGCTGCAGTACAGACATATCTCATCTGGCTTATGCTTTCTCTGTTCAAATGCAGCTCTTTTTAGGCAAGAACATTCTCACTGTTTATATGTTGTTATAGCCCCTAGCCTACTGTGGTTTTCACTTAGTTTAATCTAGGTGAAATGAAGGATTCTAGGTGTTTAATAGCATTATTAAAAATACAACAGTAGTATGTATATGCACATAGTGAAACCAATGAACCATTCACAGAGAACATAGTACTAGTCCGTTGAGACAGGCAGTCAGATTTCCCTCAGGGATAGCCCCTAAACTCTTCAAGATGAAAATAATAATAGTAAATGATATAGTATAGGCTGGCCGTTGTTAACATTGGCATACACAGTGAATAAAATTAGTATAAAACTCAGAGACCAAGTCTAAGTGCTCAAGAAAATGTCTGTTAGAGGAAACATCTGACATGAAAATAACATGAATCAGCTGCTGTTGGAAGTTCAGATTATTCTTGAACCTACTCTGATCATTTCCTTACACATGGGAGATCATGGGTTAAGTCAACAGTGACGTAGGAATCTGCAGTACAATTGCTTGCAGAGGAATTGCATCTCCTTATGCAAGGGGCTGAATTTGGCCCTTAATTTTGAAAAAAAATTGGCTTGAAGCTAAATAAGCTTCAGAATTAGTAACACATTTTCAGATCACCATGCCTCCTACATCAGAACAAGTTCAGTTGCCCCTGGAGGTGAGAACGTAGGAAGTAAATTAAAGCAATCTTTTGCCATTATGCTAGTATGTACATCTAGATTAATTGTTGGCACCAGCAGGGCTTTGCTGTGAGGATGCTCTCAGCAGGGCTGCAGTCCTAACCTATGGCTGTTGCTATAGGGAAAAAAGCTGTCAGAAAGGGGGTGTAATTGCACAAAAGGGGAAACACTCCTTGATACAGCTTAAATTAATGTTAATTAAAGTAAGGAATAGGTTGCAGGAGGGAGATGGCAGTGTTAATCAGCATAATATAAGGCAGGGGACTGGAAACGCTCCACTAGGATCTGCGCCTGTACAGCTCGGTTTGTTTACAACAAACAAAATCTTCTCAGCTACTGTTACTGTAGCCATGGCAACAGTATTGAGGTTACATCTATCAACAAAGAGAGCAAAACAAAGATAAGGCTAGTGTTTAATAAAGATGAGTCTTGATAATTACATGCCAGGCAACAGAGGACTGCGAAGTGAATAGCCTGTGCCCCCAACGTATGTGACATAACCTCTGCAGTGGTAGAAATTGGATAAACTCATGACATCAGTGTCGCCATTTCCCTAATAGGTGGACATAAACCATTGAATATATTCCCACTCCCTTTAAATATTACACGGGAATACAAACTCCTTGCCCACTTATTTATTCCATATGGAAACATGATGGCTTGTGTGCAACAGTAATATCTGAGGTTGTGTCAGAGACTATAAGAGAAAAAAAGATTCCTGAGGTTCACAAGCATGATATATTCAAGTGGAAGAAATAATATATTAAAAAGAAACAGCATTTATACCATTTGGGATACATACCAAATGCCACTGGGTTTTATCTGTGTATCTGTTCACTATGTTCCCTTTACTTCCTTATACATTTTGTTATTAACAAAAAATGTCCATGTGGTCCTTTATGAAGAGGTCACAAGTGATTCAGTTTCCTGGGAATAAAGTCAGCCTGTCTTCAGGATAAGAGGCTGAACAGTAGGAGTCTTCATATGGCCCCCTGCATTGCATAGTTAGAGACATGTTGGGGAAGCTGTGCTCCAGAAATGGAAATGAGAGTAGGAGATGGAAGGATGTAAGCTGGGTGACCTAGGAAGTCTCTACTCATCTGATACATCAATGGTTCCTTTCTAATCTGAGAGAAGGACACATAGGGAATGATTCTAGAGCTAAATTCTAGGAGGACATTTTGTCACAGGACATTGGTTAGCCCATAAAACAAAATTCAAATTATTTGAGTAAAAACTAATGAACAGAGTTCCTTTGAACAGTTGCATTTGATTTACTGGGATTATTCTAGTTACATATGTCAAAAACTAGGTGTATCATTTGGCCACTTGGCCTCCAAGAATCTCTCAAGAGTCCGTATTAGTCCTATGTCATATCTGACAGCCCCTAAATTATGTTTAGGATGCCATAGGGTATATGAAATGTAATATAGATATAATCACCTACACTTAGAGATATGAATTGATCTCTTAGCAACTATCAACTTTCTTTAGAAGTTACAGTAAGGGGATCTTTGAACATAGATTATTTAAGACTAGTTTTCTTTAAGCATTTAAAAGTTAGGAGCTGAGTCTAGGAAGTTAGTTGTCTAGACTACCTCATAAGCATTTACAGAGAGATTGGCACTTCCAAAAAATGATTCACTGCATCTAAAGATAGGTGTCTAAGATGAGTCACTCTCTGGAGGTTTTTTGCTGAACAGAACAGAAAGACTAAATCATTAACTTATAACTAGCACTTATCTCTTAGGTGACTAAGCTTAAGTGAGTTAAGTTTTAAGTTTAGTCATAGCTTCATGTAATGATTCCTTAATTTGATTTAGTAGTGAATTTACTCTTTGGAATTGTCACTTGAGATTTTTTTCTTAATGTGTTTTTTTTTTTTTTTTTTTAATCAGAAAAAAATCTAAAACCATATTATTAAATAAAGCAAGGCAAGGAATTTCTCTGTTCTTGAGCGGAAGTGACATGGTTTGACTGAATCCACAGAGAGTATTTTTCTTTGCGTCTGATCTGCACCATATATAAGACCATTGTGGTCCTTTGGTAGAATACTGATTTTGTATGTTTTTTCTCAGTTTAAAGTATTTGACAATATGGGGTTCAATTGCAGGTGATGAGAGACTTGTTACATAGCATGAAACTTAGAGGTTTTGTTGCTTACTTTTTGATGTGACATGAGGACATGCAGAGGTCACTCAGAGTATAAATTTTTTTTAGAACTGTTGGAGTGTATAGAGATGAACACCAAACATGTTTATGTCTCATCTGTATTACCCATTAGAAATGATCCATAAGTATTTATTCCCATAAATTGTATCTCTAATAATATTAGAAAGCATGGTCAAGCAAATTCTCAGCATATGTGAGAGCAATATAAATAAATGATGCAGAATTTCAGTATAGACATTGTCAAAGTAACTATTAACTTCAAGGACATAGCAATTTTCCCCACACTTCAGGTTTTCTATAGGCTTCAATGAAGCCGGGAAAAGGTGAGTATGCTAAAATTGTTTAAACCGTGCATATGTATCTATAAGTATGTGCCTAAGGATGAAAAATAAGTACAGAAATGTATTTTTGTAGTGCAGCTACCTGACAAAAAAAAAAATAATGTAGAAGTAAAACTCAGCAAAGAGAAGTTAATAAGACAACAGAAAAATCCTCTGAGCATTAAAAAAATGTTTTCAAATTATATGAAGACGTGTGGTGTCTCAGGGGTTTTTTAGATAAAATGCCTTCACCTTTCAAATCTGGCTTAACAGACACCTAAATTTGCTATCTGTAATTAGTACACACAAAATGGTTGCATTGTCTTCAGGTATAATTGTCCTACTCTTTGGAAACTGCATCCAAAGTACAACTGCAAGCTGTGTCCAGTATATCACATTGGGAAATGTGAAGACTGGTGGAGAGATTCCTGCACTTCTGTCTTCCTGGGTACATGAAATACTGCAAGCCTCGACACACAAGTCCACCAAAGCAGCATGAAAATGTGACAGAAAATTCCAGTGGCAGAATTAATTCTGTCCTGAACACAAAGGATTTCCCACTGGAGGACTGCAGAGGGACTTATTTTTCTCTATTAACTGGACAGAAGCCTATGCACTTATTTTAGGAGCATTACTTCATTTGGTCCATAAAATTGGATCTTCTATTTTGTGACCGAGCTTGGCAAAATAAATCCTGCCCAATATTTTTTAAAGGACTTATTTGTTTGAGCTTTTTGAGACCAACTCTTTCAGGAAAAATGAAATCAGCACAGGGCAATTTATTGTATATTTTCTTGATAATTGGTCACTGCTGGGACTGTAACATGGACACAAATTCCCATTCCCCAAATGACTCTCTCTGCTCCACAGTAACCCGGACTGAACAATTCCCATGGGGTCATTCAAACACATATCCAAGCTGGAATGGTTTGTGTCTGATTATCTTCTCTTTCATGAGCTGTGAACTCCCAAGTATCTCAAAACATTTTATTAAATAACTTGGGTTCTTGTCTAATTGTCAAACAAGGGGGAGGTTGTGGATTTTTCACAGTACACATACTACCAGGTAGTTCGCTTTCAGTGCTGTCTAAAGCAGAAATATTTTTGAAAATTTAGGCAGCAAAATATTCCTTCCACACGTGTATTTCTTGAGGCAATTTTATTCCAGATGATGCTTTCATGAAATAACTCTGTTCCCTAATACCCAAAAAAAAGAGTGCAATGGATTTTCAAAAGTGATTACGAATTGAAGCAGGAAAGAAGCAAAAGGAAAGACAAGTTTTGCTGAGACTGAGAAGGTATATGTAATTTAGATACCAGCCTTGAACCTAGGAGAGTGGATTTAATTGCTGACAGTGCTGCCGAGTCCTTACTTAGGAAAAACTGATTTATCTCTGTATGCCAAAACTACATTAAAGCTAAAGTATGTTCTTCCATTCAAGTTTACTTTGCCTATTTTTTTTTTTTATGTTGTAGGCTAGTAAGTGGAGTAAGCTTGTTATTAACTCTACCTACCAAACATAATACAATATGCCATAATTTCATAAAGAGCTTTAATGAAGGCTGCTCTGCAACTGCTGCAGTAGCTGCCTCCTGCAGCCCCATCTTTCACATCTTGCTGGAGTGCTGCCAGGAGGGTGCAGACTGAACCAGATGAGTAGAACAAAGATTCAACTTGTCTTAACTTTAAAAGGCTGTGTTTAGCCTATGGTGTATATATGTCTACATAGACATGAATGTTGTTCTTGATCTGCAGGATGTAAGGATGGGATTAGGACACGAGGAAAAATTGTGACACCTGCATTGCTTTGCTCCATTGTTGTGGTGATTCCCTTCAACCAGAACAGTTCCAGCTGTATTCAGACTCTGAAGTGGCCAAAATTTCCTATGAGAGATAACAACACTATTAAATATTGTTCTGTCCCTATGAACTAGAAAATATTATAGGTTTCTATTAGGGCTTTAGATCTTTAGAGACTTTCAGGCCAGGACTTAGATTCCAATACCTCTCTGAATCAAACCGGCAAATCAATAGATAAATTATAGTGAATCCCTGGAAAACCTGAAGAAGTCCTTTTCAATCTATGGCTATGTCTTACCCTTCTGGTAGCCCTTAGCTTGCCTCCAAAGGCTTGGTGGTTGGATTCAGAGAGACACCTCAAACTGCCTTACCAGATGGCCAGAATAAATAAAAAAAAATCTCTAAATGAGTAATGGAAAATTTAGGCTAAAACCAAGGGTAAGTGAGATCTATTAGACTGTAGACTGATCTCTAGAGAGAAATGGTGGAAACTGCATGAGTCATTTCAAAGTGGACTGTAAAAGTACTGGAAAATATACCTCAGGGAGTAATCTTGCATTGGATGAGGGATAATATAAGCGATTTACACTAACAGGTCTTTTCCATCTTTAATTTTGATGTATCTATGATCCCCAGCAAAACAGGCTTATTTCCTCAGTTTAATATACCACAATCTGGAAGAGAATATGACAGAAGTGTTTGGGGATGTGATCTTTCATACAGCCCAGTCAATGCCAGAAAGCAAGCTGCCAGCACACAGTACCATTTTGTCACTGTCACTGATCCATACAGTAAGACAGACGGAAGATTTGGGATGCTAGGGTAGTCTGAGGGGAGAGTCTTTTGCTTTTTTTTTCACTCCTTATTAAGTGAAAGTGCAGGCCACATGACCAATGCAAAACCTCTGCAATAAAAACAGAAAATTCATTCTCATTACTTCCCTTTCACAATACATCGTTCCTTCTAATTTCTCTGGCCCACAGTTTGTTTGCTAATGTGATGTTGTTGGCATTGTATGCAAGAACATTAAAAGGTACTTTGACTCATTGTTTTTGCCTTAAGTGTGTACATTTGCTACCCCCTTCATAAAGGACGAGAATCACCATCTGCGGGTTTTGTGGGTTTTCTTTTTTTTTAAAACAAACAAATCAGGCTAAATCACTGGAGAGCTGCATTATTCTAAACAATTTATGAGACAGTCTGCCTCACTCTATTTCCCTTTAGAAGGGATTGGGCTGACTTGATAAATGATTTATTACTGTTTTCTTCTGTAGACACCAATTGACTAGACAGAAAAATCAAAGTAAATTGAATGCAAAGTAATCAGTTTTCTTCCTTTAGAGTGGAATAACACGCACACACTTCCATAGGCATACACCAAATATTGTTAAAATTTGAAAGTAACTATTTGGATTATGAAAGAGAGGCTGTAAAAATATCAACATAAAAATATGCGACTGACTAACATTAATTGTGAATATAAAAAGTGGTAAGAAAGGAAAGATATACAGCTGCCTGTGGAGAGAAACTGGCTTGTTTGCTCAGTGTCTCAAAAGCTGATTAGAGCCAGGTGACTTTTCTTCCTTCTTGCTTGGAAATTCTTTTCTGACTGCTGGAGGAGTTGCAGCAGGTAGTAAATTCTGGTTGACTTTTGATTTAACTGCAAGTTAATATTTGTCTTTCAGTTCAACTGGGAAACAAAACAAAACAAAATAATTTTCAAAGAGGCAAAACTGAAGATCAATCAGGCCAGTCCAGACACATACAGCTTATATATATAGATGCCGTTCAAAAGTCAAACAAATCAACAAGGATTATTTTTGCCCAATGGTAATTTTACCAGACATACTAAGGAAGGTGAATAATCAATTGGCCATAGTCCATAAGTTCATATGGTAACTCCATCATGGTTTAGCTGTTCCTAAACTAGACACTTTTCAGCTACTTTAAGTGTATTTAAGATGTGCATTTAAAATAAGGACACTCCTTGTTTGCAAATGACGGATATTTTAAGATTAATTTTAACTGAAGATGCCAGTTTAAATTATGTTTATACTGTCATTGTTATACTCTGCTGAAAATACTTTACCAGAAGAACATAACCTGATGACAAACTAATTTAATAGCTTCCATTTACAGAGAACAATGGCAACTTGTTAATACAGCATCATTCCCATGTTGACTGATCAGAAATATACTCTTAAATGTACCATTTTGTCTGTGCTCCCAGTGAGCATGAAACCACAAACCCATTTTAATTTTACAGAGACAAATTAGAAGAGTCAAGCATCTTCATTACGGTGCAGCTGTCGTAAAAACTGAGATAGAAAACAGAAGTGAAAGTGTCTTCAAATCACATCCATATTGGCATCTCACAACTGCAGCCTGATTGTATTGTTAATTAATTCTCTAAATGCACAATAAGCCAAAGAGACAATTTATAAAGCATACTTGTCATTTAATTAGTAAATTAACTTTTTATCTCAAATGTTTCTCCATTTAATTAGTAGTTACTGAAGGCCAAGATCACACCAGCTGGAGTTTGTAGAAAGAAAAAATTATTTCGTTTATCTAGTCAACAACTTCTAGCAGAGAGGTCTGTGAGTTCTCTTCTGTCTGGTTATTTATACTTTGCCATTGTAAAGCAAAATGTGGAAATAAAATTTCAAAGATAAGTTAATATTGTAATTCACAAAAGCAAGTTTGTAATTATTCATGTCTTCAGCTTTACTTAATTATACTCAACTTTTGTACTGCCATGTTACTCACATGAAGTCAATTAAATGTACAAGTGTTTCTTGGACCAGACCCTCTGTATAAATTAAGGAAATTTGGAAATTGCTCTCTGAGAAGTGACTTGTTACAAGATGCTCTGTACTGAGCACATATGGAAATGAAATGAAAATAGAAATGACTAGCCTGAGACACTGTAAATCTTAAATGGTTCTGCAGTTTTGTACAGACCTCTTTAAATACAGGCAAGTTGCTAAGGGCCACTCTAACCAAAATGTTAGATGACCCAGCAATGTTAGCTGCTAGATAGATGACTTTTTCATACCAGAATCACGAAGAATTTTGTATTTCCGTGATTCTCAACCTTCAACTGAACTTACATTTTGTCTTCCAGAAGGTGGTTTCAAACTTCTTTTAAGATAAGCCTTCTAGGGATGGAAATGGTGGCAGCTTCCTCATGTGGACAGTGCCGTGGACTAGGAAATGAACAGTTTTCGCTGCAGGCTGAAATGTTGTTAAGTCTGTGTGTCTCTCCTTCAGCAGAAGCTTTTCTTAGTCACAAGGGGAAGCAGATTTAGATAAGTCTGAGGGATGAGCAATGCTCCACACTTCTCTTGTTGAGGTTGTGCCAAAGTATAGGTTTTCAGAATTTCAGACTTGCTCAGAAACACATACATCTTATTTAAGTATCACTTCAGGGGTCTAAGTGTTTCTGGCTGCTGTTCTTAGTTGCTTTTCACTCCTGTGAAGTGAGGATGATAGCACTTCCCCATCTCACTGGGTGTCTGAAGTGTTCTGGAGTGATGATAGATACATAGCATATCCCTTTTCCCATGCATATTAGGTGCAACTTACTGAAAAATCTTATATTCCACATATAAAGTATTGAAATGATACCCCTTGTTCTTCTGATTCTCTTTTTACTCTCTGAATCAAGTAATAATATTTTGGTCCTAAGAATATTGTCTAGGAGCCTTTGGTTGAGAGGAACCTGCAGCTTCTGAATAGTTGACATTAAAAGTTTATTCCCTCAGCCATGAGTCACAGCTTAAGTAAAAACAAAAATACACACTGTGAAAGGAATAGATGATTCTGAATCACTCAAAAATACGGGAAAGAAAATGTAAATTGTTTAAGAAAGACACACTGCCAACTTAGGCTAATTCATTGCTTCTATTTCAATAATAAAGAGGCTTCAGAGAATGGTGCCATGGCTGTTGTGTTATTTTAGAATAGATTATTCTTTCTCTTATAGGAGAACGACCATGATAATCTATTCTTTAATAGATATCGACAAAGTCAAGGATTCCTGTTCTTAAAAGTCAAAATTGCCCTAAGAGGAAAATCTTCAGCTATAAGATATTCAAGTCAAACAAACAGAAAAATAAATATTTACAACCCTAAGGCAATCAGACAAAATGCAAAACTGCACATCAGATTGATTGGCCCAATTCTACATAGAGAGAGAATACTCTTTAAAAATGCTGTAAGTCAATCTGTATTAGTGTTTTAAATCTGGTGAAGAATTGAGATTTACAATACATTTGTCTCTACACATACATGCAGCCTATCTTCAAATAACATTTGTGGAGTACTGCAGTTGACATAATCTCAAGAAAGCAAGAAAATCAGAGGTATGGGTTCAGATTTGCCTTCTAGTTATTTTATAATTCTGCTTAGATATGCATCTTAGAAGATATGGTTTCTGAGAGGCAAGTTTCCTTCTTTCCCATCCCTGAACAAAAGCTGGAGAGGCTGTCCAGGGTCAAACCTGGCTCAGGAGTCCGGTGCTTTGTTTAGAAATCCTACTTTTGCATTATTCTGTTAGAACCATGCAGTGAAGTTTCTGATTGTACCATAAGTACTATTTTTGTTTGGTTTGTTTTTACTAATTTACTTTTTTTTTTTTTTTTAACTTTTAAT
>WHYT01017397.1:290227-302555 GCA_009806455.1 Tetrax tetrax | reverse complement strand
CAATTATTTCTTTTTTTTTTTTTAATTTTAAATTTCAATTTCTGGAATTAACTCTTTTTCTTCTGAAATATAAATATAACACAAGATAATACAAATAGATTACAAAAATAAAATTTTACTAATAGAAAATATTAGAAATGCTTTAACCCACCCGAAACAATTATTTCTTTTCTATTCTTCCATTCATAACTTCTTTTAAGATTTCAAAGTCCCTCTTCCTGACATGAAGTTAGAGAGAAAGAGAAAGAAAAAGGAGGAGGGAAGGAAAAAGTATGTATTTTTCTTATTCACAGAGTCTGAATTTTTCACCCAGTTGTCATCAGACCATTCAGTTCTGCCTCAGGTAGCCTGACTTTCTTAGTGAGAAAGAGGCATCCAAAATGATTAAAAGTAACATGTCTGAAATGAACTGATGCCTTTAGGCATTGCTTGTTGCTCTTGCTTTATTAAAGATAAAGCCAAAAGAGAAAACATCCACATCTGGGCAACTTAATAAAATGTCTGAAATTTCAGTTTTGGCTTGAGATCTCAAAAAGCTTCCCTTGAGTAGGATGTTACTGCAAAACAAAACAGATTTTGGCCTCCTGACCCTCCAGATAATATGTAATCCATTATAAAATTTCATCAGCTATGGAGCCAAGATTTATGTTAAGTTAAAATGTACATTTTCATTTTATTTGTCCTGTAGAAGTACTCAGGATAGATGCAAACAAAGATTTCAAAATTTCATTTGTTCCGTTCTAGTGCAAATGTTATAGTTATCCTTGTAAAAGCAGATTTTATGGTACATGAACATGAATAGACTGACTTGGCTAAAATTTTTTGGCACTGAGCCTTGCTCATAACACATCATTTGAGGAGTATGGCTTTGTAACCTCAGTACTCAACACGCCTTACTTTTTTTCATGTACTTTAACCGAAGTATATGAAAAGGGAGCAACTGGTTAAGTTAGGATAATTTTGTTTCCAACTTTCACAGAAATAATTTTTTTTTAAAAAGTATTAAAAAATAAAAAGGCAGCCTAGGAAGCAAAGCACTTGATCATATTTTCCCTTTGGAAATAAAACTTTATTAATATTAATATAATGTCTTCTTGTTAGTTCTTTTCTAAAATGTTGCCCCTTAGGTATATACCAGAACTGAAGCTTTGCAGCTACTGCTTGTCAGTTAAATTTGAATATCTCTGTTATTTTCCCATTGGGTTACCCTTATAAATTATTATTTTATAACTCTATGTGTATATATTTATGTAGGCTTGTGTGTGTGTGCATGTTGCTCTTTTTATTATTACAAAAACATTAACTTGCAATGGGATGAATAAAGATATACATGAATAGCTTATAAGGCCTGCAGTAATTATTTTTTTTTTATATATTTTAATCTTACATGCTGACACTTCACTCCCTCCACAACTGTCTGGCATATTAGCTTCTCATGTGCTTTCTAAAAGGCAAGGGTAAAATTCCCTTCATATTACAGACATTGAGAGCACTTCTCTATTAATAATTCCCCAGAAGAGAGTGAAAATATTAAAAATGTGGAGCACGAATATAATATCCATTGCTGCATTTTTTGCCCCCATAAGTAAAGCTCATTGAAAACTTTACGTGAAAATTGTTGAAATTTAAGAGGTTTTTTTTTTTTTTCCTGGAAAAGAAAGAAAGAAAGAATAAACCTTTTACAAAGACAAATAAATAAATAAATAAATAAATAAAATGGGTTATTTTAAAGTGATAAAAATATGGATTTTCTAACCAGACTTAGCTATAGAAAAAGATGCTATTTTGAGGTTTAAATACAAAACTATATTTCATTCCATGAGATAGTAGTTTGTGCTGTCATGAGGTGTTATGCAATTTGTTTCACGAATCTGTAAGATTTTGGCTCTGGCAAAGCTATTGTGCTCAGAAAATACTGTAACATTAGTGTTTTCTTATTTATATTCTGCTATAATTTGTAGAATAAATAATTCATTACAAAGACATTAATGAACAAACATCATTGTAAGTGTTTGGATCCTTGAGCCTTTAAAGTTTTTTAATCCAGGAAATGCTCAATTTTTTTTAAAACCAGTAAGTAGGAGAAATGATAATTATCCAAATCTTTTGGAGCAATAGGGGCCTTTAACTTCATATGATTCTCTGGAAGGTTTCCTCAGGATGCTTTCTTGGGTGATAGAGAGTGGGTCATGAGGGAGGGAAGCTTAGCTATGAATGTTATTTTCCATATACTGAGTGAATTCCATGTAGACTGGCTGCAAGAGCAATCCTCATCTACAGTTAATATATAGTATGCTTTTTATGGTAAGATCTTCTGCAACTGTCATGCTACCTGAGTACACCTGACTTGAAATTATTGTCAATCTTGCAATGGACTTCATACAGTTGGTGTCATTTCTTCTATTCCAGGAGGAAAATTTCTTGGTGATGTGTATAAAGCTTCCCACAAGGCTACATCTGCCCCTTGTGGATGGGTTTTCCCCTGTATTCATGTAAAATCTGCATTAGGCTTGACATTTAGTGCAAAGTATAAGCGGAAATTAACCTTACGTCTCTAATTGAGGTAGGAAAGTGATTCCGTAATAAAAACTAAACCACATCTTGATTGTAATCAAGAAACAGGAAAAAAAGAGAAAAGATTATACCATTTGGTATTTAATAAAAAGTAACACGTACAGCTTTAGGTATGTAATTTCCTTGGGTGGCATTAAAATGAAATGCAAAGCATATAAATACAAAAATCTATTCAAGTGCCTTATGGAATCATAAATTGCAATGACATTACAACAAGAGCAACATGATTTGCCCAGTCAAAAGCAATTATATTAGGGTAAAGGGGAAACCAGGAAAGCTGTGGTCTTCATAAACATTGTCAGCCCAAATCTGTATCTCTGTGCCTCCTAAGCCAAGTTGCCTTACTATTTTACTTGCATCTCAAAAAAATTATTTTTTTTTTCCTTGATGAAATGGGCCTACCATGACTGCAGAAATGAACTTTCTGTCCAGTTTATCTTTCTAACTGTTCATTCTCAACAGTTATTTTACTATTTCTCCTTTTATTTCATCCCTGAAATGTTCCTGTTGGTGGCTATATATCATACCGTTGACACAGGAGCAATAGCATAATGAACTGCTATAATGTAATGAGCGCATTAACCTTCAAGCTAAAAAAAAAAAGGCTTATTTGTCTTTTATATATGTCAAATGTACTGTGCATTGAGTTTCTTCTTGACCTGTACTTTTGATATTGGTTGTGTTTTAACTGAACTTGTAATTAACAGGACAAGACTTCTTTTCCCTTTCAACAAAATTGGTCCTATAAGTCACAATGTTGAAAGATGCTACACACCTTTAACTGGCAATCACTGAAACATCAGAGTGCTCAGCATCTCACAGAAGGGCTCAGCACCTTGAAATTACCAATAAATAATAAAGGCTTACAGAAGATCAAATAATCAAAAGCTCTGTCCGTTTGATCACAGCGGGAAGACAAGAGAGGTGAGATATACCAAGTTAAGAACACATCTCAGATTTTCTGGATGAAAATGTGTGAGATATTTTGCTGTCATACTTACTATGAGAATTAGCCAGTTCCCGACCAACCAGTCTTTGTGCGTGAGGCCAGCATTCCAAAATCTGTTCCTCACTAAGGAATGTAAGTCATCAACCTCAAAAATTACTCAAAAACTGAGTAATATTTTTCATTTTGGATGCAGCAACCAGGATAACAGCCTATGTGTCAGAACGTCTGGACTCTTCCTTCTCCAGTTTGCCACTAACTTTGTCTATGAACCAGGACAAGGATCCAGAATGGCTGTTATGGTTTCCATGTAGCAAGACAGCAGGCATCATGGCCTGGCTGAGTTGATTGTCTGGACACCACTACATTTTCCACCTTTCTCTTCCCAAGAAAAATGTATAGGCTGATGTGAACGCAATAAGAGGATAAGATTATGGGGGCTACACGGCCAACTATTACAAAAATGTTGAAACGCAGCCATTGAGTTCCTAGTATGAGCTCAGTAACTCTGCGCTGTCTAGCGTTTTTCTAGATATACACAATAATGAATTCACCCAAGGATCCCCTGTGCTGAGGTCTCAGCCTCATCGCCAAGAAAATAAATCTTCCATTAAAAGAGTGCTATAAAACTGAGATTATTGACATAAGACTATATAAAAAGATTATACACAGAGTATCTGCTGGACCATAAAAATATGTACAATTGTTCATGAACAATTAGGTTGTTTCCAGGTGTGGCTTTTAAATGCTGAATGTGGTCTCATTCATTGTTAGTAAATGCTGCATAAGAGAGTAATGCATTGAAACAAAAAATCATTCTGTGCTAAAGATGCTGTCAATCACTTAGAGGGATATTATGAAAGCGTAAGAAAAAAATTCTTATGATTCTTTTTTGCTTGTGGAGGCCTCTCCACATGTTGCACTGACGGTGTGGTATATGGTAAAGTTTTTTCTCAGGAGCACTGAGTGTCCTGGCCTCGTTCATATCTGCTTCATTTCTTGGACATAAATTTGCAAAATTCATACAATACAAAAGATATCAGTATTGCCCGTCCTTTCTTAAAATACCTCTGTTGCTTTAAGTCAAATGAAAAAAAAAAAACCCAACAAATTGAAAAACCAAAAACATTGTGATGTTAGCAGGTCTCCACGGCTAGAAAAAAATAACTCAATGAAAAATAATTTTACAGGACATCTTAGTAAAGCTGAGGCATGCAGGGAATTCTTGGAGAATACTCATGGTTGGTTTAGATGGAAAGCAGCACGAGGATCAAACTGTTCGGAGGCCCACATCTCTATCTCTGATCTGCTGAATTCTCTCAGGAGACTTAGTTCATCTCCATATTTTTTTAATTTATGTAAATTTCCTTAAGAAATCAAAGATTATAATATCTAATTCACAGAGATCTTGGGAAGCTTTTGTACATAATGGTGACATGTGGAGTTTCATCCTGTAATTCTGGAATGAAAAATTGTGCCTATTCTGGAAATCATGAGGGTGTTATAATTAATATGAATAAATGTGATGTTGATGTTAGCATTTCTGTTGCAAGCATCAGAATATTTTTATTTTCTTCAAAACTGTGGTTTCAAGAATGAAAAATTATCTGTCCACTGCAGCTTTCACTAAAAAGCAGGGAGGGAAGCAGACAATATAAAAGTCTAGTTAATATTGTCTCAGAGAAAAGCTTACTTGCATAATCCAAACGTACCCTACAGGCTCTAAAAAAAAAAAGAAAAAAAAAGAAAAGAAAAGGAATAAAAAAAAGAGAGAGAGAAAAGAAAGAACACATTTATTATCTTAAATGTGTTAAATGTGACAATTTTGGAGAGATATTATGAATGTTGCACACCTGAATTTGGCAGCAAGGTCACACTCCCCCCACTGCCCCCCTCCCTGCAAATGCTCACATGTCTAAGATGAAAAATGGTATAATTTTTCCCCATAAAGTTATATTTTTTGACAGCACATCACTCCATGTAAGATTTCACCTCTTCATGTGTTAACTATATTTGTCCCCGTCCTACAGATACCAATTTCTGGACAAATCCCTGAGGCTGCACAGCAGCTGAGAAACCAGTGTGCCTCTTCATGTACACAGATGACAAATTTTGAAATTACAAAAAACTTTAGGTAGGTTTCAACTTCTACTTACATAGAGTAGATCTTGCATTCTTTGGTCAATGACCAAACAACAGCACCATATAGAAGCAGCAGTGAACACATGCCAAACTGCTAACTGTGGGGAATTAGCCAAAACTCAAAACTTCACTGAGAGAGAAGAGCAGCATATGTTTATGGTACCTCAATGGTCAGAGCTGCTGGGAGGAAGCCAGACTTCACGGGGTTGTGGTGATGGGCTGACTGCTAAGGCAGTGGTTGCACCCTCAAAGAGCCTCGCATCCTCGGGAAGGTGGAGTCAAGCTTCTAGACCATCTGAGATCTGCAAGGAGTCTCCCAACCGTCAACAATTATTAGGCCCTTTACCTATTCACAGAGGACCAAATAATATTACAAGTACGGAAGGGAATCCATGAATGGATTCTACTTACTTTTTCTCTCCTAGGGGGATTTTAAGCTGTGGTCACCAGTTTCTCAGTGGATGGGGCTAGCAGTGACCGTCACCAAAGGCATGAAAATAGACATGTGTCCTGCCTTTCCCTTGAAAGCCAGTTACCACCCATTGCTGTGTTACTGAGATAGTGCTAATTGTAGGACTCAATCAACATGTTTCAAATATTTCTCAGTAGTTACTAGGGGGAAACTGTGAAAGTACACATTTGGCCTTGAACACAATATTTCAGGGGCCAGAAGGCATTTAATTCACATCATGTTGCAAGGACACCACATGTTTTGACAGGCCCTGAGAGAGGTAATTCAATGAGCATCACTTTAATGATATATGATTTAGACAGCTATTTTTTCCTTTTGTCCTCTCTGTGACCCTGCTCCTTCCCCCTTTCTTTTCAGTGCTGCCACAGATTCACTGTCACAAAGATGTCAAATCTGTAGCCAATTGTATCCTTGCTCAGAAAAATAATATGCAAAGGATAGAATTAAATGTGCAGATTACTGTGCAGTGTGCACATCGAGGCAAAGGCAATTAATTCAATTCCCTAATTCTACTTACTTGTCCAAGGCACAGGTTAGGCATCCAAGGACAGGTTTATCCCTGTCAAAAGCCCATCTGAAACCAGTGAGTTTAATAGGAAGAAATTTTACAGTATAAGTAACTGTTTAAGAGAGTGAAATAATGTGGTCCATCACTCAAAACTGGTGCAGACAGTGAACCAGGTGGACAGATAGATCTTGTATTTAAACGTGAGAAGAAATTATATTGCCCCTTGTTATTATCTCATAGCTGAAAGCAAGAGTGGCAATGTGAAAAGTACTGTGCAAAACATAGAACAAAAAGTCACCTTCCTGTACTAGAAATCTTGAAATCTAAAGTAGTTATAAAAAAGAGAGACATTCACTTCGGTCTTCCTGAAATCCAAGCAACTGAAGTTCTCTGTCCCAACATGTGACAACATTCAAGGTATAAAAAAATTTGTGAGATGTGATAAAACAGCAGCAGAGGAGATTGTGAACCTTTAAAGAAGATCTGTGAACTCCATGGAGTTGAAACTCCATGGAGTTGAATTTCATATACTTTTGCAACTCAGTAGCCATCTGTAAGGCACTGCTCAATGCAAATAAAGATCTGAGTGCATGTTGGTGAGGACCCATCACGTTCATTCAAGTCTGCAGAGAATCAGCACTCCCATGAAAGCAAATCAACAGACTCAGGAATGCCATGCTAAATAATACCATTATTATCTACTAATTGAAAGGGCTTCTGGAAGGGACAGGCTACAGTCACTTCTGGATCTACTGAAAAGCTAAAACAGCAGACCTCATAGATTTTATATCCTCAAAACTCTGGCTACAATTTTACTTTCTCTCTCAAAACTGAACCACTTATGCAACCCTACACTTTTCTGCCTTGCACTTCAATAAGACATTTGGGTAATTTAATGTTATTTTAGTCTTGATAATGTGTTACTCCATATGACTTATGTTACATTTTTCACCTGGTCATGAATAAAGAATTTTGAAAACATGAGGTTGGATTTTGTCTTTTTGCTTTGTGTTTTTTTTTCTTTATTTTTTTTTTTATTTTCTCCTAATCTCTTAATTATCTTAGAAATTTATCTCTATAGCTGTCAGGAAAGTGTCTGAGTGCTTCTTGAACATTGATATATTTATGTATGTAGATGTGTATGTATTTATTTATGTAACCACCAGTTGAGTAACTAGATTTACTAGTTCATACTGGGTTGGTTGATACATGTAGGTATCAGTGAAACAACAGAAGTTAACTATAGGAATCTATGTAAAGAGCTTGTTGAGGGACAGA
This sequence comes from Tetrax tetrax, assembly GCA_009806455.1. Lineage (NCBI taxonomy): Eukaryota > Metazoa > Chordata > Aves > Otidiformes > Otididae > Tetrax > Tetrax tetrax. The sequence goes on along the minus strand of WHYT01017397.1, from coordinate 294,635 downwards.
TAAGAAAATGAGGTTTTCAATGAGTTGTGTTCCATGGCTGTGCTTCTCATCCTTGGCCAAATCTACCTCTCAAAATGCTTCCCTCTCTGTATGGCTGGTGCCAGCCTTGTTAATCAAGGGTGATAAATAGCTGCGGTAGAGCAGGACTGTACTGGGAAGAAAAACAATGTTTGGGGAAAGTAGAAATAACACTATGGAAAGTTTTGGAGATTGCACAGAAGAACCTCAGCTGAGCTTTATTGCTGATGAGGATTACAAAAGACCCTACAACTAGGACCAAAGTTTCAGTGCTTGGTAAGACTTAAATTATTTTGAAAATTTCCCTTTTTGTATCAGGAGGTCATAAATTAATTTATCTGTACTCGTTCCTGGATACTGCAGATTGCAATATCTGTGACTGGAGTGCCTACAGAGGTGTAGGGTTGTGGTCTACAAAATCCTAACTATCTGGAAGATACAATCTCAATGCAGACTGCAAGAGGGCAGTCAAGCAATGATTTTAAAATCTGCAGATAGATCTATCTGGTCACAGGGAAAGTTATAGATTAACTATAAAAATGATACAGCCAATATCAGCTTTTTTTTTTTTGTTGTATAAATTCAATTTCTTTCCTTAATGCTATACTCAGACAGTTATCGAGAAAGCTGGGATACACTTTAGTCCATTTTCTCACTGTGAAAATGTCATAAGCACTTCAGAGTGGGTTTCTATAATCACTCCCATTAGCTTCTTACAGAAAATAAGTAACAGAGAGGAAATAATAAAGTTGTGTGAAAACATCCAAGGCATAGTCTCTGGGAATGGAGGAAAGCAGCTGTTCTTCATAACTCATGGGTCTCATCTGCAGGAAAGGATGTGGGAATGTATCTCTGCACCTCCTTGGGTTATTAGAGACAAATGAAGAGAAGGAGGCCATAGGCAAATATTTGTCTTTGGAAGATAGGATGGGAGATCTTCCACTTCTGCACTTTTTACTCTAGTCGAAGCAACAGAGGCTATATCAGTGCTCTATTAGACACCCTCTTGCAACTGTACTGTTTTCAGAATATTTATTCAGGAAAAAAAAAATACAAGGAAAAAAAGGACAATTATTATCACTATGAAAATTTAAGTCGCATCCTTGTTATTTACTGTGCTTCTGCATGTAACCATCTTAGCCTTGATTACAATTCTAAATCTTTTTTTTCCTTGATACTCGTATTGTCACTGACCCCTGAAAAGATGATACACTAATCCACATTTAAAATAGACTTCCAAGTATCTGGGGAGTACTGGGACATTAAACTCAGGGACTACTGCTGTGCTAGATTATGATTTTGATGGCATCAAGGCAATTAATAGTTTCAATATCTAGATACAAAATGTTCTTGCCTTGTTTATCAGTCCACAAGATAATCACTGTAGGGACCCATGAAACCTTATTGTTTGTAGAAGCCAAATTAGTGATGCAAAAGCTACTGGCACATGTGACTGCATCACTGCTGGTACATTTCAGTACAGTTGGACTAAGATCAAATCAAAGGCACCTCCTATCTGTCAATTCTCACAAGGTTGGATTTTTTATTAACATCTGTGTTTGTTTATATGAGGAATAAATATTTAAATGACAGGGGCAGGATCTCAAAATTTGCGTCATTTCTCCCCAATGTTCAAAACAAATTCACACAACCTTCATTTTTGAATAAATTATAATATTGTGCAAGTTCCATGGACAGGATAAGAAGTAGATACTTACGGTTACAAATTTAATCTAAGAAATTACTTTGCCAGTTATAATCTGGTTTATGCATCTTTTTGACACATAAAACTAGGCAGAAAACATTAAGACTTTTATCATTTCTTTATAAAAAAAAAAGAATGAAAAAGATATTTTTTTATTGTTGCTATTTACATTGTTGTTTTATCATTATAGAGGCTAGCGGTCAAAACCAGCCTCAGGATGAAGGCGTATATCAGATACAGCACGAATCTAAAATAAGACACAGTCCTTGTCTCAAAGGGATTTCTGTCTAAAAAAAAAAAAGTAAACAGATGATGGAAACAGGAAGGTGCTTTTAGCATTATTTCGCAGATGTAGGGAGGAAGAACAAACTGCAATAAAAACCCAAGGTTAATATAGTAATGGGTGCTTGATTTCCTAATGATCTAAAAAATAATATTAATTTAAAAGTAATTTCAAATGTAATGAGATTTTGATTATTTGATTATGTTTTTGTTTGTTTGTTTGTTTATTTTGTCTGTGTGCATGAGAATACTGGAAAAATCCAACATATATTTTTCATTCCTTAGATATTAGGAACTGAATTAATCAGTGTTAAGGCCTCATTGAATATAAACACTCACAAGAATATCAAATGTCTATTAGTAAGGCTGTCAAAGTTTCATTTTAAATGGTTAGATCTTAATATTTTAATTTTTTCAGAAAATAAATCTACTGCAATTTTTGCTGCATTTGACCTTTTGCCATTTACATTTTCAACCTACTACAGCCCTCCTTATCAGTTCTTCCTAATTGCATTTGCAGCATTAATATGTCACAAAAGTTTGAAAATGTCATTTTGGTACCTGCCAGGATGCCAGCACAGCACAATTAATTAATAGCAACCTAAGTAAATTGAAGAGTCCAGCTACTGAGCAATCTTAAGACATACATGCTCCCTACAGTGAAGAAAATTATACCAGCAGAGAATCTTGTTGGTCTTATGACTGTGAATTATGTAAAAGTCGTAAGTGCATTTGAGGCTAGGCAGGGTGGGGCTTTGAAAACTCCTAAATCAAACAATAATGATTCACATCTTTTTGAAGGGAATAATAAAAGTTATTAACTTGCCCACAACAGCAGGGAGCAAGACTTAGTGACCCATGTCCCCTCTAATCTTATGCTGATACTATTTGGAAAGTAAGAGTGAATTGAACCTGGATCTCCTGCGCTACAGGAGAATGTGTTAACCCTTGACACTCTGGGTAAATGGTGGGTCAAAACTTCTGCCTCATGCTCTTCTGTTTCACTAGCTCAGTCTTCACTTCAGGACAAACTCGGAAGACTGCTCTCAATCTGTGTGGGTGACAGTCAGGCCATATCTCCCATATGAAGGTTGCTTGGTGTTCCTGCTACACCTGTTCCTTCAGTCCCCCAACATGAACAGATGTTGTAGAACAGTCAATGGGCAGATACACTTTCCCTAACAAGGAACATTATTTATAGAATCATAGAAGAGTTTGGCTTGGAAGGGACCTTCAAAGGTCATCTAGTCCAACCCCCCTGCTAGGAGCAGGGACATCTCCAACCAGATCAGGTTGCTCAAGGCCCCATCCAACCTGGCCCTGAATGTTTCCAGGGTTGTGGCATCAACCGCCTCTCTGGGCAACCTGTTCCCGTATTCCACCATCCTCATTGTAAAAATTTTTTTCCTGACGTCTAGTATGAATCTACCTCCCTCCCTTTTAAAAGATTACCCCTTGTCCTTTCACAACAGGCCCTGCCGAAGAGTTTCTCACTGGCCTTCCTATAAGCCCTCTTTAGGTACCGGAAGGCTGCTATAAGGTGTCTCCAGAGCCTTCTCTTCTCCAGGCTGAACAGCTCCAGCTCTCTCAGCCTATTCTCATCAGTCATGGTGGGATGTTTAAAAGGATCAAGAGGAATAAATAAGAGACTCATAAGCAAAACTTTAGGCAGCTGCTGCATCAGTTAAACAACATGAAAATATGCTGAACTGACAGGAGCAGCAGCTAGGGCATGGCGCTATTAAGGCATACAAATATAAACCTAAAATTGATCCCCTAAAAGAGACACATAGATGTCAATACAGGGTTGAAAATACTACTTCAAAACCAGGTAGTACAATCTGGGCTAATGTAGAAGTCTTCTGAAGTGGAAGGATCCCACATTGCAGCAAAAACTGTTTTCTTGTGATCTTCTGCTATACATGCTGTGTAATTTCATTTTATTTCTCTGTGAACCTGCTAATAGCAGAGGTCTCACTGCCAGACAGGATAAGGCATTATTACCATGGAAATAGTGATATTCTCCTTCTCTATTTTTATATTTCTACTCTGTTTGTAGCCTTATAGGCTAAAACCTCAATCGTTGAACTTTATATGACTTTAAAATAGTGAAAATGAGAACATAACATTTAGAGTAACAGAAAATCAAGACTTGAACATTTCTGAACTGATTTGAGGATGCTTTTTAAATCAGGAAAAAAAAAAAAAACCATATACACATGCGGACTATTTCCTTGCCTATGAATCACTCTTGAACAAAGTTTAAAGTCTCTCTAAATTTCCCTTCCTCATCATGTCTTATTTTTCCAAATTAGAAAATAACAGGACCTCTCCTCTCCCCTCCTCTCCTCTGCTTTCCTCTCCTCTCCTCTTCTCTCCTCTCCTCTCCTCTCCTCTCCTCTC
>WHYT01017397.1:259120-269994 GCA_009806455.1 Tetrax tetrax | reverse complement strand
GAAGGACTGTGGCGTATGGGTGGGACCCCACACTGGAGCAGGGGAGGGATGTGAGGAGTTCTTCCCCCAACTGTGAAGCAGCGGCGTAAAACAACGCATAACGGACTGACCGCGACCCCCATTCCCTCTTCCCCCCTGTGCCCCTCGCGGGGGGGAAGGTAGATAATGTTAAGCTCGGGAAGTGGGAGGGGTGGAGGAGGTTATCTTGTTTCTCTGTCTCATTATCCTGCTTGTTGTAGTAATAAATGGTTTTCCCCAAGTCAAGTCTGTTTTTGCCCGTGACGGTAAGGATTTCTTCCTGTCCTTGTCTCAAACCTCGAGTCGTTTTTTTAAATTATCTCTCCCTATTCTCTTGAAGGGTGGGGGGAGAGAGAGAGGGACTGCGTAGTCTGGTCCGGATCAGGGCTGAGCTATGACAGGCATCCACAACCTCTCTGGGCAACCTGTTCCAGTGCTCTACAACTCTCATTGTAAAAAACAATTTTCTAATATCTAAACCTAAACCTACCTCCTTCTAATTTAAAACCATTACCCCTTGTCCTATCACAACAGGCCCTACTGAACAGCCTCTCCCCATCTTTCCTGTAGGTCCCCTTGAAGTACTGGAAGACCGCTATCAGGTCTCCCCGGAGCCTCCTCTTCTCTAGGCTGAACAGCCCCAACTCTCTCAGCCTGTTCTCATAGGAGAGGTGCTCCAGCCCTCTCATCATCTTTGTGGCCCTCCTCTGGACCCTCTCCAACTGGTCCATGTCCTTCTTATGTTGGGGGCTCCAGAACTGGACGCAGTACTCCAGGTGGGGTCTCACGAGGGCAGAGTAGAGGGGGAGAATCACCTCCCTCGACCTGCTGGCCATGCTCCTCAACAGTATTGATTTAGTCTTGGTGCTATGTTAAGTCTCACTATTTCCACTGAGGCTCAGCTGTGATGGCCCCAGTGTTCTCTCCCAAATTCTTCAGGAAAGAAATATGTCGTATCAAACTTAAACTAGACACCAAGCTTGAAATTGCCAGGGAAACAGACATGTTTCAGAATGATGTAATGCTGCCAGGACATTTGCTCCAATACATTTATTTCTTGAAAGATTTTTATATAACCCTTTACTGGCCAGAAACTTTGTCTCCATGCATCTCCTTTGCAGAGCAACGTCTTTACACGTTGTCTATGGACAGTGAACAAATACAATCCCAAAAGAAGCACAAGAATGTGTAGGCAGTAACTTTATTCCTTCAGAGTTACATTGTTCTTCAGGATATTGTTTATGTAATGCAACTAACTGTACGAGGAAATACATCTTTAAATGTGTTGGGATGTTTGCACCTGCCACCTGCTAGAACGTTGGAAAGCCTGTCCTAAACATTCATTGGACACTGAGCTTTCCATACTTTTTCTCTCTGGTTTTTAAGAGAAGTTCTCTTAAAACTCAGGTTGTTCCTGATGTTGTTCCTGGTTTGTCTGATTTTTTTTTTTTTTTTTTTTTCAATTCTTTTGATATTCACATTCGTGACCTTTAAATATCCCTCAAATGTTTCAAAGGCTCTGCTACATCATGGTTGGGGTGAGACTGAATCAGAAAGAGAGGTTTTTAAACAAGGAGTTGTTGAAATCTATAAAGCTCCATCTCAAAAATAAACACTTAATTTTTAAGTGTTGGTATGGACCCACGGATAATCTGAGACGGGAATACTGTGGCAAGGAGAGGAGTTGGAGCCTGGCCTCATTCAATCAGCTTTCCACTCACTGGTTAGAAGAAGCCAGGGTATCCCTTAATGTGCCACAGAATTACCCATTTCGTAAACATAGGTTCAAACAATACCAATTTTCAAATTATCTACTCCATAAAACACAAATAATTGCAGAAAACTGTGTCCATAAGCCCTTTCTGAGGTTACAGAGAAGTAGCCAGCAGCAGGGACTTTCTTTCCTCCACAGTTTTAACAGAAAAGAGTCAAACACAAACAAAGCAGACACCAAACAAGCCTGAAAACCCTCAGGATGAAAACATCCTAGGTTACTAGTAATGTTTGTCAAGGATATCAGAGTTGTTGAAAAACAAGGATCTGCCCTACACAAAAAGTCCTTGCCCAACACACCTTACACCACTTTCTTTTTCTGCTTGATCTGTCCTCCTGGTTTTGCTTTCATCTTCATGCTTTCTTTTTGTCTTGTACTTTATCACAGCTAAATCAAAAACAATTTTCTTCCCAGTAAAAGACCTAATAGTAGCCCATATCTGTAATTTTTTTTTCAGTTCCCCAGAGTCAGTACGCTTTAAATCTTTGATGTTATCTCGGTTTCATAAGGTCGGCATGCCAGTCTTGCTGTCACATTGGACTCTGGGATTGTCTGGAGGATCCTGCCTTCCTGTACAAGGCAACCTTCAGTAACCTTTCCTTCATAGCAGGGAACGTGTGAAGCTGCTGAGCAGCATTTCCCAGCACAAAGTACCTCTGGATGGCCATCGCACTGTTGAGAAGTGCTGTACTCTGCCAACTCCCTACTTTTGCCTGTCCATGACTATTTCAGGTTCATGGCTGTTTTCTCCAGGGTGATACAAGAGAAGCAGGCTTCCTTCCACCCTGACAGATACTGACATTGAGTGAAAGTAAAAAATTATCCTGTTATTTCCAACAGCTGATGCTGCCAGCCTCACGGATTGTTACAGTACTTGTAGTTTAAGGCAATTATGCTTCTGAGACAAACAACCTTACTATCTCCATTTCTGTATTCCCACATTGAAAAGGCTCTCAAAGCAAGCTTGATACCTGAATTTTCATTACTCCATTGAGTAGATGTAATTGCTGACTGCACTACTTGCCTCTGTCTAGCTGTGTCTTTTAAGATTTCAGCTTTATTTCTTGAATGTTTCCCCTTGCTGCCTTCAGTTCTTACTGCAGCTCTCAAGCCTATATCAAATATCCTTTCAGACTTTTTTTTAAATTCATTTTTTGACATTTCCTAGCTTCTGAGCATTTTTATTATGTCGCCTATAAATTGGCCTCTCTACAAAATAACTAGCAAGGCCATAGTCCTAGCAAAAGGAATGCAGTAGTGCCCCTGCATTTACAGGAACAGACATAAACTACTGAGGGAGAACTTTGAACTCATTCATAAATTGAAATTTGTCCTTTGATAGTTAGACATGGTCACTATAACAAAAACATTCAAAGTCAAAAGGTGACCTGAGAACATGATAGCTTTTATGTTTTGGGATAAGAAAACCCAAAGGAAAAATCAAAATGACCCAGTACTTACAGCATCAGTCAGGTCTTCAGCTGCATCCTATCTCTAGTCAAGCAACACTGATAACATTAAGCAGGTCACCTCATAAATATATATGTGACTATGTACATGTTTTTCCCTATATGGGGGAAAAGAAAGTATAAGATTTTCTCAAAAAAAAAAAAAAATTCCCCTGGCTTGTGGTACGAAATCTGTTTCTAGACAAGGTCTTAGCCTTTTAGTTTTTCAAGCATAAACCAGGGATAGCAGCACTCCCCTGTCTCTCAGGGGTGTTGTGGAGATAAATAAGTTAAAGAGTGCAAGGTGCTCACCTCCCAGATAACTATTTTAGGCAGTGCGCACAGAATTCCCAAATGTTTGCTTTGAAATTACTGGGCCAAATGCTTCCTACTGTACGTTGTCTTAACATTTGCCCCTACTCAAATGAAATGGGAGTAAAACATTGTCTGTTGGATGGTGTAGTACTTTACACTGTCCCCCTGAGGACAGTCTCAGTGTGCACAGCAGTGTATGATACAATAGTGCAGTAAAAGTGATGATAAAGAAAGCATACCCATGAGAAAAGGGCTTATCACTGCTTCTTACTCGGACTCAGAGAAATCACTAACAGATTGCTCCAGAGAAGCGATATAGGATGTGTGATGTAAGCTTGAAAAGATCAGAGATGACATCTTCATTGGTTCAATTTTCATTAGCTGCAGGTCATTAAACAGGCATAATTCTGTATGCATAAAACAACTGAAATATTTGTTACACACAGAATGAGTAAAAATGCACTTCAATTATTTCTACATGTGATATTTTGAGGTATAAAGATACAGATGACCAAAGGTCTTTCTCTCATCCCCTTCTCTCTTTACAATATTGATGTACACCAATATTTATAATCAAGCCTAGTAAGAGTTGTGACTAGGTTCTTACTCATGTTGTGTAAGAGACTTTCCAAAGAGTAACTGTGGCTCACCCACAGGAAACTGCATCCAGGTAATGATAAGTTTTCAAAATCAATCTATGAGCCATCAGTCAATACCTTTTCATTAATATATGCATAACCCAAATTCAATTTTCTTGTACACTCCCACTACAACTACAAGCTGAATAACACTTCACCATTTCTTTCCACATTTCTCTGCCTCAGTCAATCCAGCTGTAAGCCAAGGAAAGTAAGAATTTCAAATGCTTAAATATTTGATAATAGTGCTACAACATTCAGCTTGTATTAGTGGGACCAGGGAAAACATGTCTGGTTGTAGAGCACTGGGAAAAATAAAAAAGTCAAAAATACCTTGCAAACAGCATATTTATGACAATCAGTTTTCCTCCAGAATAGCACATGGAAAAGGGAGAGCTGATGATACCTGATTGCCTACTGAGAACTGCGGACCTTACATGACAAAGTTAAATCCAGTCTGGAGAGCTGTTGGTCGGGCAGCAGTAGTAGAAGTTTGTCATGAGGAAGGGAGTGGTATAAATAAAGAGCTTCTGAGTCTCCAGTCTCAGGCAGAAACAAGCTCCTTGGGTGAATTAAAAAAAAAAAAAAAGAGAGAGAAATTAGTGGCTTCCATTAACAAGTAAAACCTCTATTTCAGCAACTAGAGAAAGTGCTAAGCTTTAAAAATTCTTGAAAACATAGTGATTTCAGTGGGAAATTCCTGTGTGTAGTGGCTACACAAATTAGAGTTTTGTTTGGTAAATGGATGCTGGAATATGCTAAAAAAGTCTTCTCAGTGGGAAAAGTGGGAACTTTTCTTTTTTTCTTTTTTTCTTTGGTGACAGCAAAAGCAGTCAATAGCAAAGATTTTTCCTATGGTCTGCCTTGCGGGGCTCTATTGGGCTGCAGAAAGCTGTCTTTCCATGGAACTCCGAAAAGTCCCTTAACATTTCTGGAACAGAATTTCTCATCTGCAAACAATTCCATCCCTTCACTATGGATTTAGCAAGGATCAATTCACTAAGAGGCTTCAGGCCTTCTGACACCTGAAACATAAGACAATAAAACCAAGAAGGAGCAATTTGGTGGTGAGGAGGTGATACTAGTGCTTTGCCCAAGAATTGCTACATAAAGAATGACCTCTGTAAAATTGGCATGACTTCAGATAGCAATGAGAAAACATTTAGCACTCAGTGTGTTGGAATCTGTCGAAAGGCAGATTTGAATCTCAGGAACTTGGGCAATACAGATTGTATTCATTCAGTGCTTAGAAGAATATATGCAAGTTCAATAATATTTTCAGATTTCTATTTAGTAGGCCTTTTATAGTCTAACATGGTGGTCCTAAAAGCAGTTCAGTTGTAATATGCTGGTTACTATTTAGGAAAGAATAAAAAGGGAAAATAACATGTTTTACAAGTGTTTATTCTTAAATATTTTAGATAAAGGAAAGTAGAAGAAACCATGCAATTCCTTCCTGTTCTCTTGGGAAAAGGAAAAAAGAACAAAACAAAAACTTCTCACAGTAACACCCCATCTCCAGATCAAATCAAAACTTAATCTAAATTAAAATGGAAAAGACAAATGAACAGAAACAAACAAACAAACAAAAATTAAACAAACAAAAAAAAAACCCCACCTAGCATGTTCCCAGAAAATGCTGCACTAGGAAAACATCAGGAAGAAAATTACACATATTTCTATACTCTGTAGTGCATAGCTATGATTTTCCTGTGAGGCACAAAGAACTTGGAGCCTATACAAAACATATAAGGACATCAGAGCTTATTTCAGCATGAAAATCAGAAGCGGTCCCTCCCAGCGTCAGATGGCACTTGGGTGCCAAGCAAGCCAAGAAAGTGAAAAAAAAAGATCAGCAGTGGCAGGAGGAGTTTTCTAGTCACTCCTAGTGGAATATAATACATGATCCTATTTGGGGTACTGGCCAAGAAAAGGCATTTTTTCTCCCATAGGAAAGGTTTCCTGTCTGTTCCTTCTGCACCAAAAAAATAAAACCACATATAACAATATTGCCTTATGTAACAGAAGCACCAAAACTGCAATTAGAAATACTGCCTTTGTTCCAGATGGAAATCTGGAGAAGACTCCACACTTTAGTGAAAAAAAACAACCAACATGTGAGGTAATACCGAAGTGAAGGCACAGATCGCATCCTGGAAGGCAACTAGTGGTACTTCTATCTGCAGCCCGTCCATGTAGTGTAGGGAAATGCTTTTCAGAAAGCAGTCCCTCAAATGCTTAACATTAAACTAGGTATATTCATGTAGGGATGATGAAAACAAGAAAAAACACAACAAAAATTCCTTGGCAGATTGCTATTAGCTGAAGGACTCTGTCTTTAATTGCTATAAATAACTAACCAGCACTGTGTATGAATGACTAAGCACGATAATAGAGATGTTTCCTTTTGAGGTTGAGATTATATCCCTTGTAATACAGAGTAAACCAGGCAGCTTGTAGGAGCAGGTTGCTTCTTACTGAATTGGACTGGAAATGTTCACAAACCATATTCTGCCAACCAGACCCCCAGAGCAGATATTCAAGGATGGAAAAGGGCTGTGGTTTGCTGGGGATGAAAGCAGAAGACTGCTTAGCCTGGATTGTTAAGGTTGGTTATCAGCATATAAATATGTCCAAACTAAGCTGGATGCCTAATGTGGACTTTTCCTGTAGTCTGCAAGTAAGCACTGTATGCAGCACGACTTAAAAAGAAAAGGTTTAAAAAAAGATTGCAAGACAGACACAAAATCTGCCTTGCATTATGTACAGCTCAGCCGGATGGGACTGTATAATTCTCGTGTAAAAGAAACCAATATAGTCAGGAGGATTTCCTGGAGTAGTTAGTTTTAAAAATATAGCAACTCTGAGCAGCCTCAAACCAGGCTCTGTAAGTTATTCCTGCAGCCTATGTCAGCACAAATGGACCAAGGTCTACTTTCCCTGGCTATATTACTCACTTTTACATGTCCCATGCAAATGGCTGCAGATGAAACATTTATCATTCTATAACTTATAAGAATGTTCTCCACATTTTAGAATCATAGAATCATAGAATGGTTAGAGTTGGAAGGGACCCTCAAGAGTAATCTAGTCCAAACCCCCCACAAGGAGCAGGGACATCTCCAACCAGATCAAGTTACTCAGAGCTTCATCCAGCCTGGCCTTGAATGTTTTTGGAAACCAGTGTGCATTGAGGGTGGTGAAACAGTGGCACAGGTTGCCCAGAGAGGTGGTGGATGCCCGTCACTGGAAATATTCAAGGCCAGGTTGGGTGGGGCTCTGAGCAACCTGATCTGGCTGAAGGATGTCCCTGCTAATTGCAAGGAGGGTTGGACCAGATGATCTTTAAAGGGACATTCTAACTAAAACTATTATATGATTCTATGATCTGTAACTGTTGAAAATTGATTAGATACTCCTCATACAAGTCAGTATGAGATAATAAGGTAGATTCTGTGCTGCACCCAACTTATCACAGGCAATAAGATGTTTGTACAAAGTCGGTTATTATCCCTGAAGTCTCTGTGCCACCTCCACAGTGTTTTTGAGACTCCTGAGGGCTGCTCCAGACTGCATTTTGTAGATTCACTCTCTGTGTGAAGCTCATTGTGTTATGAATCCGGCATGTTATGCTCATGTACAGGCCAGAAGACGAAGTCTCCTATAGTGGCTTATGTGTTCCATTTTTTTTTCCCAAGGTATAAGGGGGTGCCTTGTGTGTTTCCGTTGAAAGCTGAGATCATTCTTAGCTATCCAGATTTCCTTCTCTTTACTTGATGCACAAAATGTCAATGGTTCCTTTATTGATACTCTACAATTCTGTAAGCTAGCATGAATTCCCTCTGATCGGAGCCTTTACTCACAACCTTACTTCACTTATTAGAAGGTCAGGTTGTTTTCCAGCTCACGCAAGTTTCTGTGCTGTAGCACGTAACTACAGTTTTAATGCATTACATGGAAATTGATTCTTCACTGTTTTGCAGAATTATAAAGCATATACACCTTTATCCCCTTGCTCTTTAAGGAGCTCATCCTTGCAGCTTTGTTTTGTTTTCATTTACATCCTTTTCCTGGGTTATTTGTAGCTTCCACCCAGTACATCCTTCCTAATCAAGAACTGTACATCATTTTCCTCTTTCCTTTTCACCTCCCTGCTTTCCAATAAGACCACTCCTCTTGCCAGGATATTTTTCTTTGATGTTTCTCCGTTGCTTATAGCTGCAGAAATCTCAATGTATTTTCTCCAGGCTGTACAAGGTGAGCCGCTAAACTCTCCGTAGAAGTGCAGCATCACAAGAACACGGAGCTTGAAGGAACAAAAAAGACCAATTTTTTCTGTTTTCCACTGAAGTAACATGTTTTCCAAGTTCAGATAATTTTTTCAGCTTCTCAAAATCAGCTTGAATTCTTATCCCATTATACAGAGTGCTTGCTGTATGTTTTTCCACAGAGCTTCTTAATACCACCTATACGGGCCTTCATCACTGAAGTAATTCATAACATTCAATACTCTCCTGGAAGAGACTCCAGTTAAACCCCTAGATGCAATGTCTTCACAGTATGGCGCTCCTATATTGACAAACACATATAACAATATGACTTTTTTAGAATTATCAACCTAAACTATACTTGAAATGTTCTTGTTTACTTGTAAGAACATAACAAAGAACCAAGTATGAACATATTAAAGTCAATATGCCTCACATCTAACACCTTCTCTGCCTGTGTACTATAAGCAGAAGATTATCTGATATTTTACCAAACTGCAATTGTTGTCTTTTTACTGCACATAAATATAAGTATACATTTTTTACAATATTTTCTAGAATTTCTTTGGCAAATCAGTGCTAATATTCTCCAGAATCCTCCCTTCAGTCAGTATGTTTGACTTCCTTCAGTCATCTAGATCTCCCTGTTTTCTGTAAGTTACTACAAATTATTTTAGCACAGAGATGGCTCTGACTCATTTCCTAAGTATTGTAGAAGCTATAATAGTATGCCATATGATTACATTCAGTGTTGAACACCAAGCTGACAAAAATCATTGACCTCTGAATCCTTCCATGAATGCTTGCTCTCCCAGTGAAATTGTCCTCATCTCTGCCCTTTACCTTTTCTTCTAATAGATTCTTCTTCCCATTGATCACCCATTCACACAAATGTCCTATGTCCTCCGTGAGAGCCCTTCCTCTGCAGGAACTCAGGAGGTTGTTACCTTCCCTCAGGTTTCACTCTGAGACACATTTTTGGGATGATTCATGTAAGAAACTGACCAATGAATGCGCAGTTAAGGAAAGTTGGGCAGAAATTATACTTAGCAATACCAACAGCAACTTTTTAGCTAATAATGTGCATTATATTTGTTACAGATGTACCATATATTACCACTATATTTTGAAGGAATTCAGTTCCTGAAGAGGGTGTCTGAAGTTGCTAATGCAATTTTAAAAGCTGCAGGTTTTTTTTTTATTTATAAGACCTCTAATCACTTGTCTTTCAAGACGGATTTTTAGAATGAGGTTATTAAACAGCTAAACAGACTTTCATCTTATGGTAGAGCATACAAATTGGAGTTTGTTTACAGTATTTCTTATTACACTTGAAAAGATATTTTATCCATAGTTGACAAGAGAAGAAAATATTTCTTTTTCTGTAATTCAACTTCCCTCTTAAGGAAAGCAAACCTAAATTCTCTGCTATTTCAGCACTTGCTGTTAAATGATCCTAAGTGGCATGTGCCCAAAGGGATTTCTGTGTGGCAGTGATCAGCAGTGCTATATCTAGGCAATTGCCTCTTGAAGCAAAATTTTCAGTCCCAGGTTAGATGTGTAAATTCCCCATCATTGCATTTCCTGCTGAATCCAAGATTTCTCTCCTTCTAGCTGTCATCCACATCAGCACTTGTGAGGTCTCAATCCTTCCTGTGTTCTTGATCACTTTCTTACTGGTAATCTGATCCCCTTAGCTTCTTAAAAATGCAACCATCTGAACTGGTTTTTGGGGTTTTTTTTGGAGGGCTCAGAGGTATTTCTAGTAACGTACAGAGCAACCGAACTTTCAAGGTTCAACTATTGATAAGGTCTAATTTCCTGAGAAAATAATGTTAAATTGCTATTGTGCTATCTGTAATGAACTGATTAAACTTCATTTATATTGCCTCTTGTTATTCTCCTTCCACTAACCTCTGCCCCCCTTTCTGCCTATGGTTAAATGTCAAGCTTTTTGGTCCACAGACCTCCCTCACTTATATTTAAAAAAAAAGTACATTGTAACATGTCTGTAAATAAAAGAATAATGAATGTATGCAGCCATTCATAAATACGTAGGCCTCATAATCCTCTAGGAGATAGTCTGCAAATGTCTGCCAGATACCATGAATTGTCCATGATAATCCTTCCTAGTTATTAAAAGAGATTTCATCTAGTTATTTATTTTTTCTCCAGGGTAAATGAACGATTATAAGGGTAACTTGTTTTTGTGGTTTAATGTTTTCATCGTTGATGTTGCGTACAACCTGAAGCCATTATGATGACTCACATGCTTTCAGACTTCAGAGGCAAACACATGCTACATATACTAAAACCTGATACTCATCAGTCTCATCCTCCCAAATTGCACACCTCACAAAAAAGGTCCCCAATAAAAGGCCTCAAGAAAAAAAAAAAAAAAAAAAAAAAAAAA
>WHYT01017397.1:236750-259100 GCA_009806455.1 Tetrax tetrax | reverse complement strand
TTTTTTTTTTTTTTTTTTTTTTTTTCCTAGTTGTGAAGTATTTTCAAACAAACTTTCTGTATGAGAGATCAAATCTGGAATTTCTAATCTTAATGAGCAAGAACAAGAAAATCCTCAGACAAAACAATAGCAGAACGTATGGTTTAGAAACCTTGGGAAGATATTCACAGATGTTCACAGGGTTGAGTTTAAGTGCTTCAGGTTCATAATATGCATGAACGGCACAATTTGTAGCTCCTAAACTAGACATTTAAAAATAAGCAAAACAGCCCTCTTACTCACTGACACACACATACACATACACCTAAACCTACACATACATTCCTTCTCCTCCTCAAGTTTTAGGACATTGGTTGGAAATCTAGACGGCTTCTGTGATTAGCAGATAGCAGGCCTTTTTTTTTTTTTCCAGTGAATAGCCATATTTTTTAACTAAATTATTAGTGATTTATTGCATGTTATCACAAATTACCCACTCTCTGTTGAAAAAAAAAAATCATAGAACTACTAGAGATTTAAGTGCTTATCTATAATGCAATTGTGCAGTGAAAAGATTTCCTGGACAAATGTCTGCCTTTCTTCAATGCGTGCAAAAATATATCACCATTCTTTTGCATTCACCTGGTTTGTATGCTAGCTCACTTAAGATTTGTAATGGGAAAAGTTTTGTGTCCATTTGGCACCCTCTCCTATTGAGCTGCACTCTAGACATTGAGTCTACCTCTGCCATCTGGGATGTTCCTTCACTCAAAGCAGTAGAGACAACAGTGGGATTGGCTTATTGGTTTATTTTGTTACTGAAAATGAAATAGTGGTCTGGAGAACTATGAGTGTTAATGCTAGCTTGCTGGCATACTAAGCAGGGGAAAAGATGTTGTGGTCTGAAAAACAACATGATCTTTGCTGTTCATTACAGCAATGTCCTTTGTTTTAAAGAGTGGAGCTGGTTGGGTCATCTATTAAAACTAATATATATATAACCTCCTCAATAATAATATATAATAACCTCCTCAAACCCCTCATGTGCAAACCAGATATAATGATTGTCACTTATTTTGTAGGAAACTGAGAACTAGTGAGACTCCACCTGCAATACTGCATCCAGCTCTGGAGCCCCCAACATAAGGATGTGGACCTGTTAGAGTAAGTCCAGAGGAGGCAATGAAGATGATGAGAGGGCTGGAGCACCTCTCCTGTGAGGACAGGCCCCAGCTGAGAGTTAGGGTTGTTCAGCCTAGAGAAGAGAGGCTTCGGAGGGACCTTATAGCAGCCTTCCAGATCTAAAGGGGGTTATAGGAAAGACGGGAAGAAACTCCTTAGCAAGGCCTGTTGTGGTAGGATGAGGAGTAATAATTTTAAAATAGAAGGAGACAGATTCAGACTAGACATCAGGAAATTTTTTTTTTACACTGGGTGTGGAACACTGGACCAGGTTTCCCAGAGAGGTGGTGGATGTACCATCCCTGGAAACATTCAAGGCCAGGTTGGACGGGCTTCTGAACAACCTGATCCATTTGAAGGTGACCTTTCTCCTTGAAGGGGAGTTGGACTGGATGGTCTTTAAAGGTTCCTTCCAACCCTAACCATTCTATGATTCTATGAACTAATGATGAAAGGACTACGTGAGAGGCCTTTAAGTCTATTACAATTTTCATTATCTGTATTTTGCTCATGTTATCTGATGCCAGTCATGTGAATATTTTCTTATTAAAGTA
This sequence comes from Tetrax tetrax, assembly GCA_009806455.1. Taxonomy (NCBI): domain Eukaryota; kingdom Metazoa; phylum Chordata; class Aves; order Otidiformes; family Otididae; genus Tetrax; species Tetrax tetrax. The sequence goes on along the minus strand of WHYT01017397.1, from coordinate 257,385 downwards.
AAGGTTTTAATATATGAATGTTACACCTGCTACTTATAACAGTACTATAACTGAACGGACTGTGACCATCTGAAGTGAAATGCTGTATCCTCTTAAATCTACATTAGCTTTTTATACCATTTTAAATGAAGGCAGGATATCTTTCTTGCTTTGAACCAATCATGTGATAGATTTACTTTGGGATTATAGGTGTAGGGTAATGCCTGGAGGCTGTGAACACATTTAAACATATACTTAGTGACACTCTGGTGAGCTTATGAAGGAAAGACAAATAAGAAAAGAAGCGGTCTCAGTGGAACAGAAATCTCGAAGTGCTCTATCCAACGTCTACTCTTTGCACACAAAAAAATGTACTTTCATTTCTTTTCCTTGAATTCATAGGTTATTGTCAAGCATGTCATATTGCCATTTGGTATAATAAATACTGCATCAAATTTATCACCTTTAAAGATGAGAGAATGAAAATGAGAAAAAAAAAAAGAGATTCGTACTAATGTCAAGCTTTGAAAAGGTTATTTTTTTAACATTTGAATTTAAGACATAAGTTAGTATACCCCAACCTCTTCAAATGCTACATATGGTAACTGAAATGTAAAAAGCATTCACTTAGGTGATCTTCTGTATTTGCCTTCACTCAAAGGTGCAGAGAAGATGTTTCCCATAAGGAAATGTACTTTGTGGATATCTTTCTGGCAAGTTAATTCACTCAAAGGAGTGAATTCACTGTAAGGAGAAGTGGTTTAATGTTCTGTTCAGTTTAATTCCAGAGGGGTAATTAGCAGGGATAAAACAAAGATAGCGAATGAACAGGAATACTATTCCTCCCCCTGTTTAAGGAATACTTACTCCCCTGAGACAGATATTCTTTACGTGAAAGCTCAAGAAAGACACTTTAGAGACACAAAACACCTTTAAAACTACAGAATTCAGCCCCTGGATGCCTTCTCCTGCAGAGAAGGATTCCTGAGTAGCATCATGCACACACAGCAGTTTCTGTACCAGTTGTTCCCAGCTCACCTGTCCATGGCACAGAACCTGCTGAAAGCATGAATTGTCTTAAATTCTGGCATACCTTAACCACTAGAAAGGTTTTCAGCAGGAAATAGTAAGCAACAATGTTTTGAAGTGTTATATCTTATTCCAGAGGTTATGATGGCTGCTAGAGGCAGAAGGACATGCAGGTGACTGAGCAGAGGGAGTTCTTGCTATCACGGGTTAAGCAAAAGGGATACTGGTTCTGTCTTTCCTCTGTATTTCTTCAGTGGCCTGTAAGTCAGTTCAGAAAGCTCAGGTATAGTCTCATCTGGCTTCTGGAAATCAAACAGAACCGTATTTGTTGTCAGTTACATAAAAAGATAAGCTTTTCATGCACACATACTGCCCATCCTTCTCTCTCAACACATATTACACTTCATCATATTTGTTTCAAAAATTGCAGTCATGAATGTTTTTCCATTGACTTTCTGTTTTCTGGAACCTGAATACTTTAGTTACTCAAAATGATAGGATTACATTGATTTCAGATGGCATGATATTCATCTTGGTTTTCTGCTTTCAAGCTATAGCTCTGAAACACTAAACTTGCGTGTTTCAGAAAACTGGCCTCATTTTTTCACCCACTGTCTGTTACCTTCGCATCTCAGACCCTCTCATCTTATCTCCTTTACCCTCTACTCTGCATTTTGAGATTTTCTTATATTTTCATCTTCCCAGCAAGAGCTGAGGGTTGTCTCCTCCTTTTAGCACAAAAATCTCTTGATGGTCTGGATTACCTCCATGTGCTGACGCATGAATTAGAGAATAAAAGAGAAAGGAGTTTGGCACATAGCATGAGAACAAGAATTTGCCAATTGCCACGCAGCTGTAGTGGATTTCTTTTGTTGTACCCTTGGGCCTCAGTAGATATTTAGAAAGAATGACATTTCCTGACTTTTTTGTTTTTAAAGCCTGCCTTGGCTTGGCAGCTCTTGACTTCTAGGCAACTTTGGTGGCATATTTGCTGTCCCTTCAGCTTTTCAGAATGTTTTCTCTGGTTTTGAAGAGCTGCGTGGAGACATTCATCCTGAATTCTTTCCTCGCTCTCCTTATGCTTATGAAAACAGCTCTTTTTATCTTGGTCTTTAGGTCTTTACCTTATAAAAATCTTCCTCTTTCCTCCGCTGCTGTGACAAACACCATCCTCTTCTCCGTTAAGGAAAAGGCAATTGATATGACCTGTGTTGTGCTTCTTTTTTTTAGTGGGATTTTCTTTCCCATCAGCACTTTAAACACTCATGCAGATGTTTATTACCTTGGGTCTTAAATCCTGGTTCAAAACATTATGTTTTATTACACTTTCTTCTCAAACTGGGTAGGAAAGAGTTTCCCTTTACTGCAGGAGAGTTCAGGTTTCTGATATTTTCTATGAGATGGGTCCAAACAGCAAGTCAAGAGTACATGTAGTAGACTGTGCACATCTGTGTGTGAACTGAATATCTGGTGTCTTTTTTACTGAAACAAATCAACACTTTTTTTTTTTTAATTGCTTCAGCATATTTCTTTGTATTTTTTTTTTAACATAAGCGAGAATGCATCACCTTTCTTCTGTTTTACCTCAGGTCTAGATAGCTCAGGAGCTAACACAGCAGGACAGAGGTGACAAGTGGGAGGATGAGGCTTGGACATGGCCATGGTGCATACACAGGTTTTAGATCTGTAGGTATGCTGAGGAACATAGTGCAGACACACTTGGCCTGGGCTAAACTACCATCAAAACCAGAGGTATACAGACAAGGAGAAACTAAAAAATGTAATTATTTAATAAGAATCTAGTTAACAGCAAAGAGTGAAATATAAGAGAGAATGAAAAAATAAAAAACCAACAGCAAAAAACCACACCACAGTTTAGTAGAATTTGAAGTTTTATAGTTAACTATCTTTTTAGAACTTACAATAATTTAAAAAGATAAAGGGGAAACTTCCTAGACAAAGTCATTTAAGGCTAGCTGCAAATCACAATATGTGTTAGACTGAGTTATCAGAAATCGACAGGAGAATAGAGATCACAAACTATTATGCACTTCTTTTTTACCAAGTCCTTAACTATAAAATATGTAAAATGTAGAGCCAATCAGAACATAATTTTCTATCCTATAAACAGTTTAAAATTTTTGGAAGACATTTTTTAGAAAAGGAAGTGTAGGGAACAAAGCAATTCTTCTTCACTAAGAAACATAGGAGATACGGGCCAGGCAAAGAATCAAACTCACATGGAAGAATGCAAGAAAAAACGCTTCTGAATTATAACATCCATAAACCACTCCAGAGAGAAATATATTGGACTTTGGCTTTAGTATTTTAGTTCTGGGTAAGAATATTCTGGTTTTTAATGAAAGGCTAGAAGATTTCCATTTTTATGTGTTCATAAAGTCTCTTGTTTTCTTTTTTGCTTTAAAATTGAACATTTCCACAAAGCAGACTCTTGTTAGAAAAAAAGAAAGTCAACCTTTAGAGACACCTTTATAAACTGTACTGTCTTTAATCATGGTAAACTTGTAGTTTTATTGTTGTTGGTTTTGTTCATTCATTCAGCTGAGGGATTCTAGATGTTTTTCTTTCTTTCCTTTCCTTTTCTTTCCTTTCCTTTTCTTTCCTTTCCTTTTCTTTCCTTTCCTTTCCTTTTCTTTTCTTTTCTTTTCTTTCCTTTCCTTTTCTTTTCTTTTCTTTTCTTTTCTTTTCTTTTCTTTTCTTTTCTTTTCTTTTCTTTTCTTTTTTTCTTCTCTTCTCTTCTCTTCTCTTCTCTTCTCTTCTCTTCTCTTCTCTTCTCTTCTCTTCTCTTCTCTTCTCTTCTCTTCTCTTCTCTTCTCTTCTCTTTCTCTTCTCTACATTTGTCTCAAAAATGAACACCACAAATCATGTGCTTATGGCATACACATATATGTGCACACACACACAACCTCTCACACATATGTTAGTATGTATTTTTATATAAAGATATGCATTTATATTTACATATTTCAACTAATGATGTTCAATCTGTTCCAGGGAAAAATACCTTCAAATGTTTCTTCTGGTGATATGTCTTGAAGAAGATTGGCTTTCTTAACAACAAAACTATTGCAAATGTCTTAAAATGAAAAGACAGGCTTCAGGAAAAACAAACAAAAAAAAAAGATGTATGTGCAGCAAAAACCTATTACTTACAAGACCATACCTGCCAGAAGGCAAATACTCCCATATTCAAAGACAGAATAGAAAAGACCACATATTTCAGCTTGGAGCCCTTTTAATGTATCTCTCTTACCCACACAATAAAGATTTTTGGATCAAGCTGACTGCTTTCTTTCTACCAGAGTAATCAAGCTCTACATCATTAACCTTTCTGTTTGCCTGACAGATAATCTGGGAGAGTAGCAAGTGTCTACTCCTCTGGGCTTTGGAGGCAAGCCAACACAATTACTCCCACCCTGTTCTTTGAGGTGGCAGCTGCAGCGAGAATAGGATGCAGAAAACAACCACAAAACCAAAGGGTTAGAGACTTTGGAGCCAACTCTTCATTCATCTGCCGATCAAGCAGGGCTCCTAACTTGGACGACAAAACATCACAGCTCACTCTCCGTGCCGAATGGTATTGAATCTGCAGTCAGGAGAAGAATGCTCTCACGAAGGTCTAATGTTAACCCCACTGTCCTTCCACCTGTTTTTATTTGGTGGTGGTGGTGGTGATAGTAGTAGTCGTATGAATATGTAACAGAGCCAAGATTATGTTGTCTTGCAGATTCTATTCTCCTAATATGTCTAGTTGGATAGTATTATTATATAAAGTCTACTGACATTCAGCCAAATGCCAGCTTAGATTTTTTTGAAAACAATTTGTGTTTAGAAATTTACACACATGGAAGAAAAACACTTCTCCACTGAAATGCCACCATTCTTAGATAGAGAATAATGCAGCTCTTTTGTGTCTGTGCTGAACGTAGCTAAGGAGAAGGTAACTACCTGTGAGAGACAGATAGTGAGACGAGATGACACCCAGGTCCCTTGTCCAGGATCTGCAGCTTTGTAGGAGAAGAACAATTTCATTACTTGAAGGCTGTGGTATCTTTGAAGGGGTTGCTGAAGCATTTGGAAAGAAGTAGAATAAATAAATGTACAAAGAGAAAGAAGAATACGGAAAGGTGAAGTAATTTATCCAAGTCATGCTAATCGTGTTGGGCAGAGAAAAGATCCCACACTCTCTGAGTCCTCAGCCTGTATCCCAGTTGCTAAGCAACTGTCCTGAATATGAGGGTGCCCAAAGCACAGTATATCAGATGCTATAACATTGGCGCTCTGACACCTTCTGCTTTGATTCACTCCATATCTGAGGTCTAATAAAGAAAAGAAAATGTGCCTCCTCGTCTGTCTCAGACTTCAGCTTTTTTGTATTTAGTCTCTTAAATGAGACCCCCAAATTAAGAGGCCGATTGTACTGTAAGCTTCCTTACCAGCAGATATAAAAGAGCAGCTCCAGACGGCGAGTTGCACAACCTAAGGTCTGAGTGATTGCACAGAGGTTTCTCTCTTGCATGTCTTAAAGAGGGAAAGAAGGGTGATTAGGCTCCTAGCTCAAGATGTGTCAGCCTTATGCATAATATTAGATGAAACAAATCTTGGCTTTGCTCTCTTAAAAAGCTGCTAGAATACATCTTTCATCACAGTAAAACTGGTTGAAATTCTTAATATATAGGAAAAATAACTGGAATTTTCTGATGGATAGAAATGGATTCTTAGAATTACCAAGCTGGTGTCTGGAATCCTTTAGTGACAGTGTAATTACATGGCACATCTGCTATAGCTGACTTCTGGATGATTTTCAGTTGGCAATGTGGAGGCATCCATCAACAAGCAAATATGGCTCATAGGCCTTAAATGACAGCCCAGCCTTTCCTGAAAGACATCAGAACCAGGGACCTGATCTCCAACAATGAATTCCACATGAATTTGTGAGTGAGCCAAAGGTCTGATCGTGAAAGTGCTGAAGGGAAGAGAGTGAAGTGGTCCAGGCAGCCCTGTTCCCACTAAACGTTTACCAAATGACCTTTGTTTACATAGCTCCCATGTGCTGCATTCCTGACGTAGAAACCACTGAGTTTTCCAGGGCACCATGCTTACACTTAATGGAGGTGAGTCAGAGACCCAGACTGGAAATTACCAGAGCAGAACATGCACCGGAGAACTAAAGCCAAGAAATAAGGAATTCCAAAGAGAAGACTTGTCAAAATGTAGATGAAATCTGGTCTGCATAAATCTAAAACACTTCATATATTTTTCAGAACTACCTCAATCTACTGCTCAATCTAAAAATACATTTCCATGTATACTTCTTTACATACTATCTTAAAGACTTGTCTTGGAGAAATTACCTGCTTACCACTGGCAATTCTCTGATGGTGGTGGTGGGCTCTGCTATTCATGTTGGACTTGATTCAAGACTGATAGTCCATCTGAGGCAGAGTGAATTGCTCCAGAAGTTATACTCATATATGTACATAGGCATAGACATGTGCCATAGAGATAGACACACACACGAATATATAAAATGAAATGAAGGTTGAAAAGAAAATACAGATATTACATTCATAGAATTGAAACTGAAATCCTGCTCTGCTTCTTCCCAGATGAATGCTGTAACTCTGAAGTTGCAGCCAGGATTTTTCTTGACTGTCCTCCCGTGGGTCCCAGGGCCGCTGCAGTTCTGGGTACACAGTGGCTCAGACTCAACACAATGGACATGTCTTTGAGGTTAAAGGGGTTTCTGAGACAATGCATGTTCAGCAGAGCCTAGAAGTTGCACTGCCTGCTTCCTGGGGCCATGACACAATTGTTTTTGAAGAATTCTGTGTCTTTGCATGGAAACAAAAAGATGAACAGGACTGCTCTTTGCTTAGGTTCAGAGATGTCAGTCTCCATCCTGACTGTACAGGGGATATGTGCAATCATGTCAGATAGATATACTGGATCATTGCCATCCAGAATCAGGTACCCAGATGACCAAAGGGCATGTTAGCATTTTAGTTATGTCACATTCAGTGACAAATATTTCTTCTCTGTGTTCTGTACAGAGTCTTCTCCATTCACCATAGGAATTCTTTAATGATAAGATTACTTAAGGACAACTAAGTACTGGAATATCTTACCTAGGGTCTTTTATCTACTCGAGCCTCTAAGTAGAAATGCAGTAGCTTTCTCAGAGATGAGCTCATAAAGACGTTAATGGCTTGATGCAAGATTCTTCATCATTTATCATACAAAAAGCTGCGCAGATACTGAAAATAATTCCATTTACTTTTAATCTGCTTACGTACTTGACCTTAACTATGAAACAGCTAATTGTCAGCTTCAGTGAAACTGCACGACTTTCATCAGCTGAGAAATCCATCCATGTGCTATATATATCTTAAAGAACAAAATAAAAACCATAAGGCTGAGGGTTAGAAAAACCCTGCAAACAGAATCATAGAAGACAGGATTTAAAATGTCATTTTGTAGACCTACATCAATTAATGAACAATTATCAATCAGATCACGATTACTGAAATTTAAAATAGCATTAAAGTGGGTTTTCTCTTTTGTTTAGATATGTTTTTAAAGGCTTGCCTTCTTTGTTGTTTGTTGTTTTCTGCTGTCTGCTATTTCCATCGAGATGCAGCAACAACATAACAATGTTGGCTGAAAGCCAGCTTGAGAATAGACTGAGCCTTCAATGGATTTTTGATGCATGAACATTTTGAGAGGGCACTTAAATTATGTTTGTGCTTCCCACAGTGTGAAAAAAAACAACACTGCCAGGTTTCTTTGATCTACTGGAAACAGGCTATCATAATACAGAAATAGTTAGCTGAAATAAGTGCATTCAGGTACATTCCTTCTACTTAACTGTGTATCATTTGCTTCCGTGCTCACAAAGGAGGTTTTCATTCAGCTGGGGCAAAGTGCACAGAGCTATTGATGGTTCAAATATTTATTCCTTAAAATGACAGTTCTGAAAACATATTTCTCTTGCCACACAGAGAGTGGGAGGGCAGGGGAAAGGAGGAGATAATTGAGGAAGCTGGAAGTGAAATGATGTTCATGGCTGTTAGATGCCATTTCCATTTTAATGACTGTAAAGAGGAGTCTCTGAGAGCAGTCAGGCAGCATAGGTCTGCGTGACCTCTCACAGTGTCAGATGTTGGGGTACTCTGGGTTGGCATTCACGATTTGAAGGATGGAATATGTCTCCTCCAATCAGCAAGATTGGGCTGATACTGCTCCAAGTTTTTGACACTTCACAACTTTCTGACTAGCACAATGAGACGGAAGCTGTGTTGTGTTTGACAGCCTACAAACACAAAGGCATTCATCATACTTCCACTCCATAAACCTGCTGTCTGAAAGACAAATATTGATGTTTTGGTGAAGCAAGCAGTCCAGGAAAGAGGGAGGACAAGTAATAATAGGCTATGTCGATGTAGACAGGCTGGTTTTGTACATAGCTCAGAGGAACATGTGTGTTGCCAGGCTGGATCAGATCTTTAATCTGTCTAGTCCAGTGTCTTATCTCCATGATTTACCAGTACCATGTCTTAAAGAATTTGGGACAGTAAACATAGGACCTCACATGGATTCTTAATGTCCCTACTATATGGACACGCCTATGTCAAGGAACTGTAGACCCTGTACTGCAGAATCAGCATCTGAACTGCAGTTCTTGAGCACATTTACCTGTGCATACACATACATCTCTCCAGATGCAAACACGTCCAGGCTGATAAGCATCTGGAAAAAAATATTTGGTGCGTAAATAAAGTAATATTCTGTGTGTGGAACATGAAGACTGGTGCTGAGCATGCACAGCTCTGTTCTCTACTGTGATTTTTCACATTACGTGAACTAACTCCAACATGAGCCACCGAGTCCTCAGGGTCTTTTTCCTCCAAAGGTTGTGGAATTTGGGCATAGGCCTGGAAGAGTTCTTCAAAGGAAAGCTCAAGATATCTGACCTTAAAAAAAGAGAGCTTTCGAATACTTCCCAACAAATATTTGGCTTTTTTATTTCAACTTCAACAATTCTTGTTATCTGTTTAAACGTTTATTTGAAGTGTCCTTTAGTTTTCACTTTCAGTGTGTCAGAAGGTTTCCCAACTTAATTACTCAGTGTAGAAAAAAAAAAAAAAAAAGAGCACTGTTGCCTTTTATCTGTTTTGAACTTGCTACCCTCCTTAATTTTATTGCGCATTCTCTTGTCCTGCCACAAGCTGAGGAGGAGAGAAGCACCTAATCTATCTTCTCCCAGTCATTTATTTTTATCCTTTCGTTATGTCCTTTTCTCCCTCTCATTTCTAAGCTAACTCTTCCCAGTCTTTTCAATCATTCTACATGACAGATTTTTTCTTTTTTTTTTTTAAGGCATGGTTCAGTTTAACTTGTCACAGATGAGTCCTTTCTACCGGCAACTACAGGCCGGTCAGCCTCAACTCTGTGCCTGGCAAGGTCATGGAGCAGATCCTCCTGGAAACCATGCTAAGGCACATAGAGAGCAAGGAGGTGGTTGGTGATAGTCAACATGGCTTCACCAAGGGCAGATCGTGCCTGACCAATTTGGTGGCCTTCTATGACGGGGTGACAGCATCGGTGGACAAGGGACGGGCAACTCATGTCACCTGCCTGTGCAAGGCATTTGACACTGTCCCGCACGACATCCTTCTCTCTAAACTAGAGAGGCATGGGTTTGATGGATGGACAACTCAGTGGATAAGGAGTTGGCTGGATGGCCGCACTCAGAGAGTGGTGGTCAACGGCTCAATGTCCAAGTGGAGACCGGTCACTAGTGGCGTCCCTCAGGGCTCCGTGTTGGGCCCAGCCCTGTTCAACATCTTTGTCAGCGACATGGACAGTGGGATAGAGTGCACCCTCAGCAAGTTCGCCAATGACACCAAGCTGTGTGGTGCTGCCGACACGCTGGAAGGGAGGGATGCCATCCAGAGGGACCTGGACAGGCTGGAGAGGTGGGCCCGTGCCAACCTCATGAAGTTCAACCAGGCCAAGTGCAAGGTCCTGCACCTGGGTCGGGGCAATCCCAGGCACAAATACAGGCTGGGCAGAGAATGGATTGAGAGAAGCCCTGAGAAGAAGGACTTGGGAGTGATGGTGGACGAGAGGCTCAACATGAGCCGGCAATGCACAGTTACAGCCCAGAAGGCCAACCGCATCCTGGGCTGCATCAAGAGGAGCGTGGCCAGCAGGTCAAGGGAGGTGATTCTCCCCCTCTACTCTGCCCTCGTGAGACCCCACCTGGAGTACTGTGTCCAGTTCTGGAGTCCCCAACATAAGAAGGACATGGACCAGCTGGAGAGGGTCCAGAGGAGGGCCATGAAGATGATGAGAGGGCTGGAGCACCTCTCCTATGAGGACAGGCTGAGAGAGTTGGGGCTGTTCAGCCTGGAGAAGAGGAGGCTCCAGGGACACCTGATAGTGGTCTTCCAGTGACTAAAGGGGGCCTACAGGAAAGATGGGGAGAGACTGTTCAGTAGAGCCTGTTGTGATAGGACAAGGGGTAATGTCCTAAGTTGCTTTTAAATTAGAAGGAGGTAGGTTTAGATTAGATATTAGAAAAAAATTTTTTACAATGAGAGTTGTAGAGCACTGGAACAGGTTGCCCAGAGAGGTGGTGAATGCCCCATCCCTGGAAACATTCAAGGCCAGGCTGGATGAGGCTCTGAGCAACCTGATCTAGTCAGGGATGTCCCTGCTTCTTGCAGGGGGGTTGGACTAGATGACCTTTGAAGGTCCCTTCCAACTGTAACCATTCTATGATTCTATGATTTGATAATTTTTTTTTCTTATTATTTTGTTTTTATGGTAGTGTAATAACACTTCACAAAATTTTCCAGATGAGACCACATTTTGATTTATAGAATGGCTGTGTAGTATTTACCACATCATTCCCCATCTCAGTTCTTATGAACCCTCACATCTTGTTTGAATTTTTTTTCTCTAAAACTACATCTGCATATGGTGTAGAAATCTGTCTTCATTGATACCCAGATCCCTTTCCTGGGTTGAGACAGTGAATGTAGACCTCTGTCAGATGTACAAGCAGCTTAATTTATTTTTTTTCCCTTTAGTATGTCTTACTTTGCATTTATTGGCATTGAACTTCATTTGCCCTCAGTTTAGTCCTCACATGGTTTAGCTAAGTCTCTTTGAAGTTTCTCACGGATCTCTCTGGTCCGTGCTAGCTAAATAACATTGTGTCATCTGCAAGTTTTGCTAACCTCAGTATTACCCTCTCTCAAGATCATTAATACATATTTCAAACACAAGGTCTAATGCAGAACAATGAGGAGAGGCATCCTACTGTTCACCTTGTGCCACTCACTATTTATTCCTTCCCTTTGTTTTCCCTCTTTCACCAATTTTCAGCCCATGTTTGATGTACTCCATGAGCACATTAAATAAATGAAACCATAAGTGTGGTTAAGCGTCAGCATGCTCAGTTTTTCTCATTGCTTTGAATAAAATTTGTGTGGTAAACATAGTGTGTATCCAATCCTTTCTCCAATAAATCCCCTTTTATTTACTTATTATTTTTTAACAGCTCTAGAAATCCCTTTCGTAGGCCTAGACTAGGAAATGTCTGAGAAGGAAACATTTACAGTTATGTATATAGTTGAGCAAGCCAGAAATTTTTATGGAAATATGGTGTTATTTTTCTCTGAGTAGTTAAGAATGAGGGGACTACATGAAAGATTTTTTCATGATTTCCCTTTGTGAGGACTTCACTATTATCTCCAGAAACAGCAGTACGTGAGAAACCGGCCTTTTTTTTTTTTTTTTTTTTTTTAATTAACCTTGATTTTGGCCTCTATCTTAGGAGAAAGACATAAGATAATTTTGCAACTTTTAGTCTGCTTTCAGCTAGAAAGGGTGTCCTGCCCATCTGTGCAGCATGGTCACTGCCGACATCCATGTTGTACATGCTGATGCAGATACTATCAGCATGCTGATACTATCAGCATTAGTCAGGGGAGACAACTTCATCCTGGTCACTGAGGTCCCACATCATGCACCTGCTTAGCAGGAGGACTCTTTCCGAACTTGTGTTTCTCAGATAGCTGCTGTTTATACTTCTAGTCTTTTACCCTGAGGAGTAAACAGGAGAGACAAGCCACAGGAAAAAGTACACCCGGTAAAATAACTGTTTGAAACTCAACCAAGAGTGGGGATCATAGAATCATAGAATATTTTGGTTGGAAGGGAGCTTTAAAGGCCATTTATTCCAACCTTCCTGCAAGGAGCAGGGACATCTCCAACCAGATCAGGTTGCTCAGAGCCCCGTCCAACCTGGCCTTGAATGACTGATGAACCAGGGATGGTTCATCTACCACCTCTCTGGGCAACCTGTTCCAGTGTTCTAGCACCTTCAGAGTAAACTTTTTTTTTTTTTCCTTATGTCAAGTCTGAATCTGCTTTCTTCTATTTTAAAACCATTACCCCTCATCCCACCACAGCAGAATCTTGGATCCTGAGTTTGGTAACACAGAGCAGTTGGATTGTGGAACTTGAAGCAGATAATGGAAATGGGGCCCATGTCCCAGCATCTCAGACCTATAATTTTCTTCTGGTACTGCTGCACTGTCTGAAAGCTCCTTCCACCACTTTATTGTGTAAATCAAGCTCATAAAAACAATTTCCCTACACTGTGGATATTCCCTGTAATGAATACATTATTTTTTTTTTTCAAATACTTTGCAATATGAGCTCTAAAATGAGCCAATCCTGCAAATAACCTTTCTGGTTAACTAATTTGCTGAAATATGAATGAGTATAAATGATGTATGATGAGACAGTGAGTATAAATGATGTATGAGCATGGTCAAATTCAATGTGTCTATTACTTGGAAGGAATGTTCATAGAAGATGTTTAGTTACATTCAAGCATCTCTGCTCAGAAGCCCTCACAAATGTGCTGAGAAAAAAAGGGAAATGTTATCACTCAAGTATCAGAGTGCTGACACTGAGGCTGATCCTACTTCCTCCTTTTGTCTTGGACATCTTATTTTACAGTAGCATTTTACATCCCATGAGCTGAGTGAGTTCTCTGACTTTCCCTGGGAAAGTGGCTTTGCATACAACCATGCTTTGACTCCGTACCATTTGTTTAAATAAAGCTTAATTTTTTGGTTCCTAGTCACTGTGGCAGCATTCAGAAACTGGATTTTGTCCATGGGAGGAGGAGGACTAGTAAGTAACTTAAGGCAATCTGTAGGAAATGTTGAGGAATATCCCTGTCGTTTCAGGATTTTACCATCTTAATTTTGCCTGTAAAGAGGAATTTACTTCCAATAGGGATGTTCAATCATAATCCTTCTATCTCTTCTTAAGTGAAAACAAACAAACAAGCTCAGGCAAAGGTATTTATTTTCAAAGCTGGAATGAAAAGAATTAACTGTATTTTTGTGACTAATCAAGTCTTAGATCTACCTTCCAGCATGTTGGAGATCTGAGTTTAGCTCCCTCCTGTGCCTGAGGAGGTTCAAAAGTATGCCGCTTATCTCCTGAAGCACAAAAATGTCAACAACAGTGATTCAGAAAGTCTAATTTTCTAATACCCAATATGTCTGTGGTGTCGGCACTTTGCTAAAAAAATACCAGGAGAACTGAATTTAAATACTTGCTTCAAAGCAGTCAGGATAAGCTTTCAATAACAGATTTCCTCACTCATCCCAGTGCACGGACATTTTTTCTGTTATTTAAAATGGAGAAGGAAAATGACTGGTTCCTTTCCATTTAGGTCGACTTCTGTTAGGTGTTCAGCTCAAGGAGAAAGTTAGCTGTTAAGCTAACCATTGATAGAGGGGTTTAATTTCTGATTGTTTCCTTATTATTCCTTACTAGAAAGTTTAGGGGACTCTTATATAAGCCTGGTGGCTTTCCTGAACCTAGTTTTAGCCATTTAACCCTCTCTATCTTTTCTATAAGAAACCTAATCAACCTGCTGAAAGATTTCTCCAAAATTTAGGAAAGCAAATGTGATTTGCCTTTGGAAACTTAGCACTGGGTTCCCAAGTCACAGCTTCAGTCACGGTGTGGTATAGTGACTTCTGAGATCGACCTCCGTTTTAGGCACCTGTGTTTCTCTCTTACCTTGGACTCTATGAGAAACTAATGGTATATCTTAATTCAGTTTTGGTGAGACTGTACTTTTGAAGCAAATTTGATTGCCCTACATTATAATATTGGTTCATGTCACAGAAGACTCCCAAGTCCTTTCAAAGGAAGTAAAACTGTAAGATGCTTTTCAAAAGCACACTAGATACATTGCCATACCTATTGGGTCCTAGGTCGTAGGCCTAGACTAAAGCTAATCTGTGAAAAAACCCTTTTAAATGTAAAATGGTGCTCAAAAGCAACAGTTTCACTCTGCAGATACGCTCTTGTTGCACCATACTCCTTGCTTACTTAGTTATATTCTTCATGCATTATAATAGGTACCTAAGTTTATGTGAGGTGTATCCCATCTTTGTCCTGATCTTGCCTAAGTGTGGCAATTTTCTTCTTTCAAGGAGAAGTGGATGAGCATGTCTTCCTCAGTGAAAACCCAATTGCACGTCACTGGATTATAAAAGAAAAAAGTTCCTTTTGCAGCCTGGAGTGCAAAAATCCATTTAGGCTCTTCACTGGGAAAAAAAAAAAAAAAAACAGAAAAAAAAAAAAGTGTTAAATCAAGTGCCATAGGTAGACTATTAACCAGGTAGCTAACGGACGCTAGCTCCTTTTCTACAGATTGAGAGTCACTTAATAAAGACTGAATAGAATGAGTAAGATTTGTAAAATTGGAAGGATTCATACTTGACAGCCTTCATAAATATTCTTTTTTTTCCTCAGATGCTCTTTTTATTGCAGATCTCTTTCCCAAGATACAATCCCAAAATTAAGAAGTCTAATAAAACATATGTAGTCATTTCTCTTTTCAATTTTAGGAGTGAAACAAACCTCTGTGGGACTTTTTTTTTTCTTTTAGAGAGAGAGAAATTAGACTGAACTAATCAGCATGAATTGTATGGGGAACTTTATGAGTCATCAGGAGGAAATTCTGCTTCATCTTTGTTTAAAAAGAAATAAAAAATGAGGATTTTTAAAATTACTAAAAGAAAAGGAAGATTAACTGTGCTCTGAATGCAAAAGCTTTCCAGGAGACCAAATAAGTCTTCTATAAACTGATTTGCCTTTCTGACTGCGATTTAGTAGAGTGACACCTAATTTGTTCTGAGAGTCATTGATGCCTCCAACACAATGGAGGATGACAGCTTGCATAACCTCTCTTTCAGCTCTCATCTCATTTATTCTGTTTGAAGTCGAGTTCCGACATGAGAGAGGCACAGAATTAATATTACCTTAGATCAGCTCAGTCTCCAGAGGGAGCAGCAAAAGCTTTTCTGGAAACAATAAACCCTTTAAACATGACAGGAGGAATAGGACCTTAGGAGGTATCTGAAAGTATCCATTATTAAAGAAAGAAAATATATATATATATGTATCTATGTGGGTCACTTTGATTATGGGGTTTTTTTTCCTTAACAACAAAAGATGAGCTACTGCTGGTTTTACATACACATTTAAAGATTTTGGATAGTTTGTGCTTAACATCCATATTATACACACATGCATACACACATACATACATACATACATACATACATACATGTTTTCTTTTTTTTTGTTGTTGTAGCAGACTCCCTAGCCATGAATGGTATTTGTTTTGACTTTGAAATTCCCTGCTTGTTTGATCTGGTTCCTTTCCAATTTAAGATAAAAAATCAGGAAGGGAAATTCCCATCACATCTGATAGTTTATAAGGTCAAATTTAATTATTGCAATTTGCATTTAAAATTAATGTAACACTTTTAAAGTAAATCAGAGCAAGCCAAAAAGATAATTTGTGCAGACAGTTTTGTAGAAGGAATAAAAATAAAGATTCATGGCAATCTCTGTATAGTTGTGTACACTTTAATCTGTGGTCTACAGAACATCAGCATGGGTAAACTGGCACAGTTCCATTCCAGCAACAAGGCTACAGTGAATTATGCCAGCTAGTGGTCAGAATTTATATATATATACACACACACATATATGAATGTGTGTGTGTACAATTGACAAAATAGATGGTTAAGGGGAAATATAAAGGAAGACCTTAAATGTTGTTGTCTAAAACCTTCACATCATACTACAACTAAAGGAAAAAAAAAATACCCCTGGGGCTTTAACAACTATGAGTGGACAGACTTAATACAGAGGCTATCCATTAATAAATAATCTACCCAATGGATACACCTTGCATCATTATCTTTTTTTTTTGTGAATTCTTAGTGGACTTCGGATTTCTATCAGCAGACATCCAATTTACATGTGAATTGTGATTTCATCATATCATACCCTGTCATTCCGCTAGGAATAATTTCCTGTCATTCCACTGTGAATCATTTCAGGAAAGTACAGATGACTTAATAATTTACAATTAAATAGTTCATGTCATGCTGGAGCAAACCATGCGAAAAGAATCAGTGTATTTGCCACACAAATGCAAATACCTCTGGGAGATGCAGGCTGGAGCAGAAAAGAAATGAAAGGAGAAGGAGGAAGAGAAGAAGAAAAGACTATAATTTAATGATGGACAGTAGAATGGCAGCATTTAGCGGGACTGTGGAAAATGAGCTTGATTTTAATAGAAGTCAGAAAGGTAGAATATAAATGAGGATGTTAAGTAGATTGAAGAGAAGGCAGCCCAAATACTGCTTTGTTGGAAGGGTGATGTAAACCTTTCCCATTCTGCTAAATACAGGAGTACACTTAACAACCTCAAGGGATGAGCAATACCCCTGAGATTGCACTTGCCTTCTCACTGAACAATTTACTAAATGAATGACACTTGTCTTCCCCCCAG
The DNA here is from genome assembly GCA_009806455.1 of Tetrax tetrax. Classification (NCBI taxonomy): domain Eukaryota; kingdom Metazoa; phylum Chordata; class Aves; order Otidiformes; family Otididae; genus Tetrax; species Tetrax tetrax. The sequence goes on along the minus strand of WHYT01017397.1, from coordinate 240,440 downwards.
CTCCATCTCCTCCATTCTTGGAATGGTTTTTTTTGAATAGGCTTTGATTTTCATCATTTTGGTAGAAGTTCAACATTATTTGTCAGCAGCTTTGAGCAGTTCTACATATGGCTTTGAGCTAATCTATTCATTTTGGCTGTGCCTTTTATCTTATTTGTGATGTGTGGCCAGCTCCACTGTATTCCCCTTCAACTGGAAGAGAAGAGAGAGGAAACATATTCTTGTGGTGTTAGATATGTTACTATTGCTTCTCATTTCTGGATAGATTACTCTTCCTTAACTTCAGACAGTTACAATACAGATGTCTCCATCTGAGATACTCATCACTGGCTCTCTTTACGGTCTATGAAAAGAAAGAGTTGCTTTAAAGTAGGACTGTTCTGTCCTGCATTAAACTATCTAATTCAAGATGAGATTAATTTCACTCTGAAGCTGTCTATTTTTTTTTCTATAGTCTTTAAAAAGAACATACAATAACAGCTCTGATGGAAACATCTATAAGTGAGGTGTTCAAAAATATATGTAATTAATGCTACACCGCAAGTTGAATTATTTTTGTATGCTAGATCATGGAATGGATGCTGAAAAGGGTTTTTGAACATAAAGATGAATATACCTCTCTAAAGCAATATAAACAGAAAAAAGGTGACTTTCTAACTGAGATCTGAAATCAAATCACTTAGCTACTAGACAAACACCCCTTGGGAAAACATTCTACCAGGGTGAGTCGTCATGAAGAAGGTCAAAACTTAGAACACAAAACCAGAGGACAAATAGATAGAAAAAAATTAGTCCTTTGATGGTGTGTAGCAGTTGGAGTAACTCAATTCCTTTCATTGCATTAATTTACAAAAGCAATTAAATGCAAGGCAAGGCAAAACGTGTGATACATCTCTGCAACCATACTTTAAACTGAATCTTTGAATAAGCGTGGAGTGAAAAAGGAGAAATCATAAAGGGTGAATGAAAAATGCAGAGTTTCACTACCATAAGCTTTATTGTAAAGTTTGTCTCTTGCTTATATATAAGCTTGAGCAATTCCATGCATAAATTCACTATAAGTTTTAAGAGCAGAAGTCATCCTTTCTGAACGCAGGATACATTGGATAGTGGAAAGGTAAATTAACTCCCACAAGAATTAGCTTGCAATTTACTCCATGCAAATGGTCAAACCACTTACATCAATGAAAGACCTCATGTATTTAGTGGACTTCATATCAAAGATCACACAGTAATTAACAAATAATAATTAATTCTGATTACGTCACCCTGAGACAAAATTGATAAAAGCTATTTAGTCTGTTGGGGGGACTCACAGCCAAAGGAAAAAAAAAAAAAGAACAAAATAAAAACTCTGGCTCTCATGACTGCATTTCAGAGGAGTACATACAGTGAATCCAAGTTACATTCTGTAAGTCTTTCATCTAGCTTCCCTCCAGAGAATGAGATTGAAAAAGTAATGATAGAATCTGTCTTTATAAGAGTAACTCTGTGGTTATAGCAGCCCTCCAGGACTGGGAAAGCAATGTTCAATTCCTCCCTGCAGGAATTTAGTCTCTTTTCCCTCCTTACATCTGAAGAATCTTGAAAATTTTTTTGTGCTAAACAACGAGGCTTCAACAGGGTACCAGGAAAGTGCTCCTGCCCTCCTGAGTTCATAATCAGAAAGTAGCTTATATCTTAAGTTACAAATGAGACTGGGGTAGAAACATTCTCTGTTCTGCAATCATTTTAATTTTATAGGAAGGAATTAAAGAGTAATTAATTAGACCCAGGAAAAAGGGATAAAATGGAATGGGTGGGTATGTACTAGGATATCCAGATAGAAATGGACTATAGCGTTCTAGCACTTGCTCTTGATTCTCTATCTCATTGAAGTGATAAAGAATTCAAATTTATCCTTTTTGTTAGCAGGATCTCCCAGGAAGCTGGAGATAGCATTTGAATCATGGTAAGAAAAAGAGGAAACTAAAATTGGGTCATCCATTTTCTAAGGCTTGCTCTAATCACTACACCTTGTATGAATATGAAAAAAATAACATCTCATTCCTTTTGGGAAAAAAAAAAAAAAGAGATCATAAATAAATATGATCCAGAGAGATGTGGGACTGTAATCCCAATGTGTTATGGTACATGCCAGAGACTGAGTAAAGTGTCTGAGATTCAGAAAATGGTAAGACCTGTCGTATATATTCCTGTCTTTCATACTTCTTACAAGGTGATTCTCAACCAAGCACATTGGATGCTTTTGATATGATACTTGTCCAAATGCACTGTGTAGGGATCCCAGGTACCTGACAAATTATTCTAGCTTTCACTGCTGTTATAGGATCTACCTGCAAGATCTGCCTGCAAGATCTGCAAGTCCTTTGATCTTGCTTTTATAGCTATGTAGCCCTACTGCCAAAGTGTCTCCCCCATTCCTGTATATACATTTTTTTTAGGCACACTGAGGGGGAAATGGACCAGTTGGAGAAGGTCCAGAGGAGGGCCACGAAGATGATCAGAGGGCTGGAGCACCCCTCCTATGAGGACAGGCTGAGAGAGTTGGGGCTGTTCAGCCTGGAGAAGAGGAGGCTCCAGGGAGACCTGATAGCGGCCTTTCAGTACCTCAAGGGGGCCTACAGGAAAGATGGGGAGAGGCTGTTCAGTAGCGCCTGTTGTGATAGGACAAGGGGTAATGGTTTTAAAATAGAGGGAGGTAGATTTAGATTGGATATTAGGAAAAAAATTTTTACAATGTGAGTTGTAGAGCACTGGAACAGGTTTCCCAGAGAGGTGGTGGAAGCCCCTTCCCTGGAAACATTCAAGGCCAGGCTGGATGAGGCTCTGAGCAACCTGATCTAGTCAGGGATGTCCCTGCTTCTTGCAGGGGGGTTGGACTAGATGACCTTTGAAGGTTCCTTCCAACTCTAACCATTCTATGATTCTATGATTCTATAAATGTGAATCTGAGGTACAGAGAGATAGCAACTACCTTGTTCAACATGACAAAGGGAGATGTATTAGAAACTTCTGCCTCAGGTTTGGCACTGTTATTCTCTTTTCTGTGACATGGGATCTCTTTTTGATGCATCTGTATCTCTAAGTATTATTCTCAACACCTCTAGCTAGAATGCTACCTTATTACCACCACATATTACACACAGACTGGATAACTGTATTTCCTTCTCTTGGCAAAGTCTTGGACACATTATTTGTCTAATAAAATATATGCAGTATTAATTGTTAGTAGTATTTCATGTCACTGTTCATTTCCTCATTACAGGGTGCAATACTTAAGTGCATGTAGCCACATTCATTTTCATTAATGATGTCAATTAGCAAGTGGTTATAAACTTTTAATAATACTGTAACTATATAAATCCTTATTGGGGTATTTTCATTATTTTTTATCAGCCACATAATCAGCTAAATAACCAAATTCTTCTGCTGTAAATTTGTCACTTCCATCATAAGTTCATTAAACAGTGGTTAGGGTCTTAGTTAATTTTCTCCCAAACCATAGAATTAATGACAATCTCAACTCCTCGCATTCTCCCTAGAATGTATATGTCCTTCAGAAAATCCTGCCACAGGCAATTGAAAACTAGAAGGCAACCCTTCTTGTAAGGTTGGTTTTCATCTCACCTCAGTTTAACTGACTGAATGTTAGGCATCTACCACAGTTTTTCGTCTAGGCTGTCTTTA
>WHYT01017397.1:196253-213637 GCA_009806455.1 Tetrax tetrax | reverse complement strand
TGTTTTATATTTTCTTTTTTTTTTTTTTTTTTTTTTTTTCAGAGGAGGTCTAATTTTTAGGTCTATTTAATGTTTGTAGAATATATTTCAAAGATATTTCCTTACAAATATTGCAACATGACTTCTTAGTGTTATTGCCACTGATAACATATCCTTTTAATAGCTGTTTTTTGTTTTTCCTGTTCCACACATCCTGTTTTTAATGAAGCCTGTTTTTCAACATCCTATGTACTTGTAACCCCCAAGAGCAGATCTCATCTTTTTTTATTCTTTTTTTAATAATAGTGACTACTTGAAGGGATGATTCTAGACACAGAAAGAATTTTCAAGGTTCTGAGAAAGATGTTTTTGAGACAATATTATCAAAATCCTTAAACTGAGAAATAGATTCTCTTTGAGATGAGTATCTGACCTAAAATTCTGATTATTGTATGTTTTATGAATTTCTGTCCATTATTTTCCTTGATCATCTCAATCATAGTATTGGGTATGTCACACTCAGCTACAGATTTTTTCTTCACACCATCTTTTGAGATAAACATTCCATTCCACAACTAAATAAAATATGGTGGACTAAATGACATGCCTCTAGTCACAAAGGCAGTATTTGAAAAAGGACACAAAAGGTCACATCTATTATTGTCCATGGTAGCTCAGCCTGCCTAGTAGCCAGCCAAATGAGAAATGACAATTTAGATGAATAGCTTTTTAGAAGTTTTTTTTTTTTTTTTTTTTAAGTAGATAATACTCTGAAAATACTTTCAATAACAAGGTGTAAATAATGTTCCTACACCAAGATGCTGGTTGCATGCTTTGCACTGATACTGCTTCATGAGAGGCATGATCCCATGGAGACTGGAAACTATATTCTGTTAAAAAATATATCCTTCAGCACTAAACCAAAACCATTTCTACCGGTGCTGTGTGGTGTGTCTACAGCAAGGATTTCTCAAAACTAACAAGTGACTTGTGACATAATCACAGTGATACGTATTTCCTCAGTCTAAGCAGCACAGGCAACAGGAATCATATATTATCATATGTTTTGGGAAAATTTTCAAAGTGAGCTGTGTATCTGTGTTTTCATGTACCAGATTTATCTTTTTGAATGGATGATCCATTTTAAGACAGTCTTTTCTAGACACAAATCTAATTTCCTTGGAAGTCTTTGGATACTTGCACAGATGCATTAGACACATGAAAAAGTGCTTTCCCGGGCTTAAAGATTATTTCTACTTCGGAGTGGCACTCCAAAGGCTGTCTTTGAAAATTTAGGCCTAAAATTCAACTTGGAACATGCCATCCACCTGCTTGGTAAAAATGAGCTTTTTTGATTAATGTAGAGTTTTCAACAAGACGTGCTATGAGGCTCTTTTTCCTTTAGGAAGTAGCATTCACATGAAAGCACATAGGTAACAATTTTGAGCAAAATTATTTCCAAGGCAGCAAAATCATTGAGGCAAATCTTCTTGAGTATTTTCATTTAGTCATGAGATGGATTTAAGAGGATGTAACTTAGAATCATAGAAACATAGAACAGTTTGAGCTGGAAGGGACCTTCAAAGCCCACCCAGTCCAACCCCCCTGCAAGGAGCAGGGACATCCCTGACTGGATCAGGTTGCTCAGAGCTTCATCCAGCCTGGCCTGGAATGTTTCCAGGGATGGGGCATCCACCACCAATCTGGGCAGCCTGTGCTGGTGTTCCACCACCCTCTGCATAAAAAAAAATTTTCCTTATATCTAATCTAAATCTACCTCCTTCCATTTTAAAGCCATTATACCTTGACCTATCACAACAGGCCCTGCTAAAGAGTTTCTCCCCTTCAGGCTTAACTCCTCTGCACCGAGGTAAATATAGATACGCAAACGGCTTTGCTGGGAGGATGAGGAGAAGGGAAATAGGGAGTTCATTTGTTTTCTTATTTGCTTTTGAAGACACTTTTATTATAATTGAAAACTGTCTGATCATTTTGCATACTCTAGAGGTCTTCTAATATTTATTCCTAAAAGTTTACTCAGAAGTTTAAATCAATTTACAGAGTGGTTAGGACACAAAAATAACCTCTCTCTGATAGGCACAGTTTTTTAAATAACATCCTCTATGAGGCACTACAGCTTTAACATCAACAATATCACTGAAATGAGAGAAGTGAAATAACAAAACGTGAAGTGCAGAAACTGCTATCAATTCCATTCATAGTGGCAGAATGACTCTAATAGCAGAGACGTTTATGAGTCATAAATTACCATTTATAAATGCAGTGTTTAGCATTCATTTCAATGGACAACATATGGTAGCAACATTTCTAAATAGCTTGAACTGATAAATAGGCCAGTGAAGTGGCTCAATTTGTTAAAATGCTAACACATTAACTACTGAATGTGGTGGTGGCATGTTTGTATCCCTAACACTGTCTGTCTGCTTGGGCCTTATGGAAATAGACACTTGCCTTGAATTTATGAACTGGCACAGTCAGTCTATTTCTCATAATGATTTATGAGGAATCACCATTTGCAGACTGGGCTATCCATCTATGACTCTGTTCACCTCAATCCTGCCACGTTACATAGCATGACCACATCCCGCATGTAATAGCCTCGAGTACTTGTCTTGAGAGACTGGCTGACTTGTTAGGGATGTTTGAATCTTATATTTTGTTCTTTTAAAGGAGTCTTATAATGACATGAACCTAATCATTATTCAATGAGACTGATTAACACAAACAGTTCAGCCCAAGATTTACCTGAGGTTGTCTCTGCTCCTATCACAACTGTAGCATTGTATGCATGTAATTTCCAGCTGCTGCTTTTTTGATCTTATTTAATGATAAAACTAAAGTTGTGTTAAAAATAAAAAAAAAAGGGTGCCAGGTCTGAAGAAAATAAAAATGTGCTAGCAACCGCAACATTATAGTAATACAAACTTTGACTCATCTTTATGGAAACTTCAGATTGGTTTGTTTCTACTGTATATGTATCTAATTAGCTTTCTTTGGTTCTGTCAACAATTTTTGAAAACAGTCTTGACATTTCTATAAAGTCAAAGCACACTCTCAGGCCTCTAAAATATAATGCAGATTGATGAGTGCAGAGGTTCCAGCGCAGCTGAATAAAAATTATCTGGAAAACTCAACATATTAATTTATTTTTCTTTCTTCTCTTTTCTCTTTTTTTTTTATTTTCTCTTTGTCTTTTCCTTTTATTTTTCTTTTTCCTTTTCTTTTCCTTTCTCTTTTCCTTTTTTTTTTCTTTCTATTTTTCTTCCTCTTTTTCTTTTTCTTCTTATTTTTTTTTTTTTTTCCTTTCACCACAGTTCCCAATCACCTTTGTTGTATGGCAAGCTATTTTAATGGAAGATGATAGTCCTTCACAGCTTCTTTTTCTCATTGCTAGTCATAGAACTACAAACTCACAGGGCTGTTCTGTTACAGTCTAATGAAATATATGGCACAGTTTATGAAATCAGAAACACAGCAGAACAAAATTCTGCATTATGATAACACTATAAAGAACTCCTTGGGTGTGTTGTGTGGGGGGTTAAAAAAAAAAAAAAGTGCCTGTGTTTGCTTTGGAAATAGACTGATACCTTGTACTGATGATTAGAAACATGTACAGTGGAGACCTCTGCCCCCAACTTGCTAGGGAAAGATTCATCTCATTCTAAAGTGGATTTCTAAACCAGACTAGATGAATTTCTCTTCACCATCTATAAAAGGAGTATAAAATTTAGGTCAGGCACCAACTAAACACTTATTCATCCTTTCTCAATAAGATCTTTATGCTGATAGCTCTTCAATTTTGGGATGAAGATGCTTTAACAACAATGACAACTGCAACAACAATAGTAGGAATGATGATGATGGTGGTGATGATGATGAAAATGATGAAGAGAAAGATGCAGTTGTACTTACGAACTATAGGGAAATTGGATCTCTTTATATTAGAATCATAGAATCATGGAATATTTAAGGTTGGAAAAGACCTCCAAGATCATCAAGTCCAACCACCAACCTAACACCACCATGCCTAATAAACTATGTCCTGGAATGCCACATCTACACATTCTTTGAACACCTCCAAGGGTGGTGACTCCACCACTTCCTTGGGCAGCCTGTTTCCGTGCCTGAATACTCTTTCAGTAAAGAAATGTTTCCTAATATCCAACCTAAACTTCTCCTGCCACAAGTTGAAGCCATTTCCTCTAATTCTATTGTTACTTATTTGGGAGAAAAGACCAACACCTGCCTCCCTGCAACCTCCTTTCAGGCAGTTGTAAAGAGCAATGAGGTCTCACCTCAGCCTCTTCTTCTCCAATTTAAACAAACTCTTCTCTAGACTAAACAATCCCAGTTCCCTCAGCCATTCCTCATAAGACTTGTTCTCCAGATCCCTTACCAGCTTTGTTGCCCTTCTCAGGACATGCTCCAGCAACTCAATGTCCTTCTTGCACTGAAAGGCCCAAAACTGCACACAGTATTCAAGGTCCAGCCTCACTGGTGCTGAATACAGGGGCACAATCACTTCCCTACTCCTGCTGTTCACACTGTTCCTGATGCAAGTCAGAATGTTGTTGGGCAAACTTCAAGGTGGCTGTCTACCAGCACCCCCTGGTCTCTTTCTGCCAGGTAGCTTTCCAGCTACTCTTCCCCAAGCCTGTAGCATTGCATAGGGTTGTTGTGACTGAAGTGCAGAACCTGGCACTAGGCCTTGTTGAATCTCATACAATTCACCTGGGCATCAGGTATCACAGGAACTTGATTAAGTATGATGGAGGTTTATCAAACATGCTAAGCTAAATCATATATGCAAAAATCACATACATATACTAAAATGTGAGTTTATTCTTCATATTCAAGAATGGGAACAGAAGTGGAGTACACCCTTCTAATCACTTGATAAAGCATCCGGTTACATTTAGATTTCGAATGGTGAAACTCTTGGTATGTAATCTGAAGATGAGTCAATCAAAAAAACCTCTGCCGATCTCTACATACCATCTTTCAAGAAGAGCTACTTTGGTAAACTTGCCTCTTCAACTTTTTCCCAGGAGGAACTGAAAGGCTAGGGTTTATTGAGTGTTTACTGTTTTAAAACATAAGAATATGTAAGGATTGGGTGAGCTATTGATTTTGAAGCTGTAACCATTTGAGAAAGAATGCTGTGCAATAGTTCAAGGAAACAGCTTAGGTAGCTTTTCAATCTCAACTGCTAGAGAGAATAAAATGAGCAGAATTCAACCATTCACACTGGAATTAATAAGGAAATCAATGAAGAAAATATATTTTTCACTGTAAGTATCTGCGGCTGCTCTTTGTGTTTTTTCTTATGTTTAAAATAGCTTGTGTGGAAATCCCAAACTTTCATGAGTGGCTATGGCTAAGCCAAGTGAATCAGTCGATATTTGAAGAATAAAATTTCCAAGGGAGGGAGAAAAATCTGTGTCTGACTGTGTTCAATCTCAAACACAATCTGAAAATGACCAATCTATGTCAAGGTGCTCCAAAGGAAATACTATTTTAAATGCAAGGTTCTCAACAGGCCAGGTACCCTCACTTACTTGATTTCCGGAGAAGCTGAGCTACTCTACCTGTAAACAAAGCCCCTAAGAGTAATAGCTGGTCAGGACCTAAAAAGTCAGGCACCAAACAACTGATCTAAAACCTATGAAGAATTTGGAAGTATACTTTTGATTTAAGGAATCTATAACTCTTCGTATTATAGTTATAATCAGGATAGAATTGCCAAGATACTCAAGGTAATCAAGATAGATACATAGTCGTATTAGAGTCAAGACAGAATTGCCTCCACTGATCGTATATACCTCAAGGTGGTATAGGACTGAGCTCACCCGAAGTGTGTGAGCAGGAGGAAATGGCTACAGAAAAGGGACTTTTTTCTCTTTTATACTTTGTAGATTGCCCTGTGGAGTCCTTTCACATTGGCTTAACAGCTTTACCACTATACAGCTCATTAGTTCTTGCTATTTCTTAACTGAACAGCTGGGTAAAACATGTTTAATTTATGCCCAGCTTAGGACTGAAATATATTCTCCATAAAACTTTAAAAAGGAAAAAAATAATATAAAAAATATTCCCTCCAGCATAACCGTCACTAACAAATAATGAACTTGTTTATCATTCCTATTTTATGTCTGATACTTCAGGCATTTCGGAGCTCTTTTCAGACTATTATCTACTGCCCTTCAAACCCTTCATGTTGTTATCCTCTCTTTTATACCGGTAATAGGTTTTAAGACTCATAGTAATGAATGCAAATATATTACTGTTTTAGGGCAATAAAATTGTTCTTTAGCAGTTAACTGCGCTCTTTGAAACAGTGAAAAGCATTTTAAATTAGCGGTTGGAGAAAACTAGGACATCGGAACACAGAGACAATATAAGACTGCAGCAATCTATTGGCTGTTACCTAATGGAAAAGTTAGTTCATTAATGCTCAAGTCAGTTGTTGATTACTAAGGGCTGCAATGTGAAGTTTGGCTCCTGTCTAATGTCTTGTTCTCAGCTGAAATGGTTTTCTAGAATCCTTGTCTGGAGTTATTCACAAATTTTAAAGAAAGAAGAACAGATTTCTTTTCTTTTCCTTTTTTTTTTTTAATGGCATTAAGAATATCATTTTTCTAGAAAAGCAGCAAGTATTTTTTCTTTTTCCCAGGAATCCCTATCTGTGTTAGTATCTCAGACCCAGTTCTAGGAAGCACCTGAGAATGTGCTTATCTCTACGCAAATATATAGATAAGCCTGACAAAGCCAAGGGAACTATCTATCCAGCTCCTTAGAGATAAGTAGTCCATGCATTAGGATAATAATGTCAGTCATAAATCTGGATTCAATCTGGCTGGGGAACGCATGGGTGACCAATACAAAGACATTTAACTCCATACTGCGTAAGAGAGCACAGCGCTCTCCAAGCTGCACTATTTTGAGCTGGGGTGCCCGTGGAAAGAAAACAATGCTGCATGACGCCAGAGCTCTATTTCAGGGCTAAAAGCAACATAGCAACATTGGGATGGTGTTCTGCCCGTGCTAATAAGCCCTGCATATGAGCAGGCTCCCTTGGCAGTGATTCAGGTCTCTCTGTGCTGTGCTTCGTTGCAGTGTGCAGATCTACATCCCCAGATCCTCAAAAGAACTGAACTCAGTGGGAACTACAAACCTACTCTAAATGTGTTTAAGCTCCTTCCAGTAAATCAGGGATAATAAATAGCACTTTCAGCTTCATGATGGAGAGAATAAATACATTAAAACTCAGGAGCTACTACGCTACTATCACACTGAGGGTTATTTAGTTCTGCTTCTGTGATGGATGGATGAAGTTAAGCATATGTTTTAATTCTTTCCTTGACCATAGTCAGTGCTATTGGAAACTCTCCTCATAACTGATCTGTCAGCAGACGATCTGTTTCCTGGGTTGTAATGTTCCATAATTTTGTTAGTGGGAAGATGCATATGAGGCAGCTTTTGCTTCATTTCCCTTTGAAGACAACACAATGATGGATGACTTAATTCAAAAGCCAGTTTGTTCTTAAGGAAGAACTCCATATTCAGACTCCAATTCCTGTCACTTATGCCTGTTTAATATCTCCTAAATGTGTCTTTGTTTTTTCTTTCTACCTCTATTGCTAGAAATAAAACTGGCTTAGTCATTGCTTCCAGTGATTGCTATTCTGCTTCCCTTGTTGTTTTTTTCAGTTCTTCCCTTCATACTACAAAAGCAATCATTCATCTTTCCCTGTGCTCAGACTTAACTTTGTGTAATAACACATGTACTCTGTGTATATTTTCAGTTGAAATACTGTTTTCAGTGAAAAATGTGGTTTTCATTAAGACAGATATTTCTATAGGAATAAAATATTTTATTTAAATATAATTTTAATTGAAAACACAATTTACTCTCTGTTTTGCTCACAAACTTAAAAAATAATGGGGGAGGAGAGAAGATAGATCTGGGCTCTCTGAAAGCATTTAGTAGCTAAATACCTAAGAAAATTAAGCTTTGCAGGTTTGGGCCAACCAATTCATACAAAAAAGTCAGCAAAAAGTGAAACATTATTCACATTATTTTTTAGCATGTTGACACATTTACAGTACAATTAATGAATAAGATTTTTCAGAATAAACTACATGGGGGAGATTTTGGTTCTATCACCTACTCAAAATTCAATGTTCAATCTTGGGCGAGTTATTTTCATGAGCAATAACACTGTTGGAAAGTATGGAGGAAAACAATCTCCACAGAATGATCGTTGAGAATGGGATTTACTCTTGCTGAGGATGGGGGTATGTATTTCATATGAATTAGAACTGGTTTGTAACCTTTTGAGTTTTTTTTCCCTTGTGAATTCTATCTGTGGATTTCACAGTTTGCTCAAAAGCTTGATAGAGATGGGGTGTCATGGCAGAAAGAATTTCAGGAATCAGATGAAATTCTCTCCAAATGGAGGTAGGATTTTCTCTTAGACAATTCAGCAATGCTCTGGCATCCCTGAGAGTTAAACTTGCCGACATTCAGCACTAAATGATGTACAGGTAAAATAGGAAAGCCATTAGTCCACTAACTACAGAATTGGGAAAACAAGGTTATGATCCCTTCCAGCTAGTCTTTAGTCCAGCTAGCAAGTCTATGGATTCTAAGAAAAGATCAGATATGACTGTTGCTCAGTCATGACACAATCTCAGTAATTTTATTACAGACCCAAACAGTCTACTTTAAGTTTTCTTGGGTTCCACGTAGAAAGTAATATGCTGTTTGCAACTAAATGATTACCCATGGTATTTCTTCATATGCAGTGAGGAGATTAAAAAAAAAAAAAAAGATGATTCAGTCTATTCAGGCTGAACGGTGCTCCAAGTAGCATCAGTGCTCCAGTATAGGTACTCCAAATAATAAAGTCTGGCACAATATAGACAACAGAGAAAACAGGCATTAAACATTAATGCCTCCAGATCCAAGCTGGTTGCCACAAACACAGTTCTATTAGCTCTCTACAGATTCAAGAAGCAAATGTGACTAGCACAGACATTTTGTTGCGGAAATGCATACAGCATCATTTTTACTTTAGAAACACAGAAAGAAGACATCCACAGAGCCATCTCACGCACAGCAAGGTCGATGCTAAGCTTGAACACAAAGATCATGTTAAATCTAGGTTACTATGCCTTGCCTCTGTGCTAGAATCCCCAAAAGTACTTAATTAAGGAGAAACCTGTACAGATAACCTAGTTCTGCATGGGGCCAGCCTGTGTCCTCCGTGCTAATTAACTTAGGCTTTGAGCACCATGAGAAGGTGGCTATCTGGTCTTGAAATACCCTTGGAAGCAATATGCTTTAGTGCTGTGCCAGAGACAGACTCTGATGGACCCAGCTGGCTGTCACCATTTCTGTCAGACTTGAGCTGGCTGTGAGAGTGGGATTTGTCGCACTTAACGTTAGATGTCTGCACTACAGATATCTACGTCTTGATTAGTCACCCTTGTCTCCCTTTATAGTCAATGGAAAGAAACAAGCATGATTCACCTCATCCTAAAACAGACGTCTCAAATGTGGATGAATCATACCTCTACAGAGCCTGTTTTTCTCAGGCGGTGAGAAGAGATGATGGAAACACAGGGTTGATGTCAGGAAAGAGATCAGAGCTTGAAAGTCACCAAGTGGTAGCACCTCATGGGAAGGGTTCTTGTGGGACATACAGGTAAACAGAGACAAAAAAAAAAAAAAAATTATAAACTACTTATTTATCATCATGTGGCAACTGACTTGGAAACTCAGGAGCCAGAGAATTACTTCCTAGTCAGGAATAAAGATGGACTCTTTGGTCTTGGTTTCAACATTAATGGTAAGAACACTGTGTTTAACCAGCCAATTGTTTGCATTTGCCTTCTCTTAAGGCAGGTCATTAAGTGTGTCGTATCTGTCCAGCATCACAACATTAATTAAGCTAAATGAGATGCAGAGAACTTTGTAGGACTTAGTGATGAACCTTAGCCTCATTTCTTATTCTTTTTTTTTTCCCTTCTGTTTCTGGTGATTTATCAAAAACAAGCCTAATGGTAGCAGTGTCCTACATCTCATATAATCTAGGCAAGTAACTTCATGTCTGTATTCACTGATTTTACAACCTCAAAAACTGAGATAACAATTCTTCCGTCTTTTTTTTTTTTTAAGGCAGTTTTTCCATTAAAACAAGAGAAGGGTATTATATAGTACTATATTGCAGCTGGACTTTCTCCCCAAATAGTGACAAAGTGCAGTTTTGTCCCATTCAAATGAGACAACACACGCAATTAAGTTTGGATGTTCACAAGCTTCATAGTTTTGGGCAGTATTTTCTTCTGACCTATGTAGCAGCTGGAATAAGCTTGGGGAGTCCTGTGGTCTAAAATAACGAAAATCAATGTGTAATGAAAAAGCATCTAAATGTGGCATTCTTCTAAAGCTTGAAACATGAGCAGTCAGTCAGGGATACACAATGTGGTGCCCTCGTTTTCTCAAACTGGTGCTCTTTAAAGCTTTCATCCCCTGCCTTTGCTGTTGACATTCAAATTGACTTTTTGCATTTCATAACAGTAGTTCCTGACTTGCTTTCCACTTTATCTGCCAAATCCACTGCTGGGTCTTTCTCAGATGCACAAGAGTCAGGGATAAAGCTGACTGAAAATGCATCACTTATTTCAGTCATTTGCTAAAGTACACCCCAGTACCAGAAAAGTAAGACAGGAGATTACTAGAATTGGACTGCTGTCATCAGTTGCTTTCTCATCAATTGCTCAATTTTCTGACAAGCCCCAGTTCTTCTTAGCTTTCATTTAAATAGTAATAATAATAATAACAATAATAATAATAACAATGCTGCTGCAGTCCACTCAGACAAAAACAAGGCAACTCACCATCCATTTAGATGGGAAAGTACGATGTTATTGTCAGTGAAGGCTATCATCTCCATGAAACCTACAGAAATGCCCCCAGCTCACCACTCCCAAGCTACTGCACTGTCAGGGGCTCTTGTCTGTGTGTTCTCCAATGTCCTTGTTTCTGCAGGAGTGATTTTTTTTTTTTTTTTAATTTTAGGATCCATTCTCTAAATCCACTCTTGTCTGTTGGAGAAAGAAACAGACATTGAATAAGAACTTACTTGAAATGCAAATGATGGGAGAGGAAAGGCTCTCACTCCCTGAGCGGTGGTCCTGAAGAAGTGCATTTCTACTTTGCAGCTTTTAGCAAATTTTGTTGCTTTGAAGAAACACTTACTCAGTTCCAGTCCCTGGCTCTGCACATCCACCAGTCTGCCCTAGGATATGAGTTATTTGGGCATGAAACATTCCCACTTCTGTAGCTGGAAAATGTCTAGCCTGCATGGCTCTACAAGCAATAACTAGGTAGACTTGGGAGCAGAAACCACACATATTCTATTTTTGTAGATGGACAGGGCCAAATTGTCCTGTCAACACCACCAGCCTGTATCCAAACAATCCCATTGACCTCAGCAGAGTGTAACTAAGAGAATTCAACCTCAACGTGTGTCCCCTGTGGCTGTACCACAGTACATAATTATTGCTCTTTGTTATTTCCGATGCAGTAGAACCCACAGGATCAAATAAGGATTGGGATCCCCACTGTGCTAGGGGCAATGCAAACATACAAGCAGTCATGGTGCCTGCACTTAAGAGTTTACAACCATGTCTCTCAGGAGAACATTCCTTCGTCTAATAGACTTCTCTATTAAGAACTGTTAATTACTTAATTCAACTTTTTTTTTTTCCTCTGTTTAGTTTCTTCTGTTTCTCCTGCCTAGCCCCCCTAGACTGTCCTTAATAATTTTCCTTTCTTTACAGTATCAACAGCATTCCACACTGTGCAGGCAATCATTATTCCCCCTTTTGCTTCTTGATTGCTTCATCAGACACTTCTCCCTCAGTCACTTTCTACTTTGCAATCACTTTTTTTTTGTTGAGAACAATAATTTCTCTTCACTCTTTTCATTGTAACAGCATCTTTGGATTATTATTATTCTAGTGTGGCTGAATTGTGCCTCCTCCCTGGGCCATGATGTCACATTTCCTTGCAGGACTCCCCAAAAGCACATTCACACTCTGTTGCTCCCTTTGCCTGCTTTTTACTACCAGAGAAACGGCTCATTGTCACCCCACAGGTTTCTTTCACTGTTATTGCAACCTAAATATCATGTCTTCCATTTACTAAATGCCTGTTTCAGATTACCTCTTTGTGCACCTCTCTCCAGAGGCATTAGATGATGGGGTTTTTTTTCCACTGTTCCAGACTGAATCTCATTTCACTGTTTCCTGCTCGTATTTCTGATGTCTCTAGGTCCCTTTGTATAACTTCTCCATCTCTCCTGTAATTTGCACACAGAAATCAGAGCAGGCCTTGACTGGAAGCCCATTTCTGTGTCTTCCAGAGGCAAGGTGGTACCCTTTGCAGTGCAGCAACACCTTCAAAAGATCACAAGCTTGTAGTACGAGGTTTGGCTCCCATAAGCCATATGTAACTGCCACTGCAATGCTCTGCTCAATGGCTAGGACTGATCTCCACTTCAAAGTTCACTGCCAGTACTCATATAGAAAAACGATGCTTTAAGGGGATTTTTTTTCAGAAATACTATGCTTATGTCTCTTACTTCTTATAAGTCACATACAGTGCTGAAATAGCAGTCACACTAGCCCATGAACAAGTTAACATTCTGTTAAACTACAGTTTGTTTGCTCTTAGTGATAGGCATCTTAGTGATGTCTTCTGTTATCTCCAGACATTTAAGACATCACTGTAATATTGTACTGAAAGTAGTATTCAACATCTCACTTCAAGAAAGGTATGGTCTGGGTATAATGAATTCAAAATGACAAAAAAGAAGGAAGGTCAGAAGAGATGTAGCAAAATGACCTAAGCAGAAAGACTGCATGAATTCAGGTTGTTTAGTCTAGAGAAGATAGCCTAGGGGTGCTGCTGATGGTAGTCTACACATTCGTAGCAGACTGCTCCTGAGGAAGAGGGAACAATCTGTTCTTGAGGTTCCTGGCAGTCAGGACAACAGATAACTTCAGCAAGAAGAAACTGAAATGAGAGTTAAGGAAACTTGCATGACCAAAGATAACAAAGTAGTGGAAGAGACTGTCTTGGAAAGGTTGGCGTTTCCTATACTAAAAATCTTTAAGAGTGGGTTACTCAGACCACAGGAATGATATATGAACATTCTTACTTTGCTAGGGATGAAGGGGACCACCTTCAGGGACCACCTGAAGTACTCAATAGCCACTGGAGCACCTCTCCTATGAGGACAGGCTGAGAGAGTTGGGGCTGTTCAGCCTGGAGAAGAGGAGGCTCCAGGGAGACCTGATAGCGGCCTTCCAGTGCCTCAAGGGGGCTACAGGAAAGATGGGGAGAGGCTGTTCAGTAGGGCCTGTTGTGACAGGACAAGGGGTAATGGGTTTAAATTAGAAGGAGGTAGGTTTAGATTAGATATTAGAAAAAAATTTTTTACAATGCGAGTTGTAGAGCACTGGAACAGGTTGCCCAGAGAGGTGGTGGATACCCCATCCCTAGAACCTTGCAGGGGGGTTGGACTAGAAGACCTTTGAAGGTCCCTTCCAACTCTAACCGTTCTACAATTCTATGATTCTATGATGTTACTGGTAAGTACTTCAATCCATAAATAATCTCATTATCTCATAACCTCATAAAAATCAATATCATTCACACAGTAATGCATTGTATGTTGTGAATAACACTTCAGAATCTGTCCCAAAGTTAACTGGCTACACCTATATCTAGCTCTGTGCATTGTTCCCTAATCATAAATATCTTTATATTCACTGCATATTCATATAAATCCACTCACATAAAAAAAAAAGATTTTTTAAACGTCCTTTTCAGTTCTTGTATATCTTTCAATTCAGCAGATGTCACTAGATTTTGCATAAAAGGGCATGTAAAAAATTCTTGTAAATATGCTCTCCTCCTATCTGAAGAGACAGCTCTCCTTGCCCTGGCCCGACTCTAGCACACTCCCATCAGCCTGTTTTTTTCCCAGATGAAATCTGAAAGGGAGAAGCTGTGTGTTGCTAGCCGAAGAGCTGACAGAGGGCAATTGAACCAGCAGATCCCCTGACAAGTTGTTTCGGGTTCAAGGTCAATCAGATACTTCCCAGTCAAATAAGATTCTGAGCCACTGTGTACAGCCGATCAAATTGCCCAGCTTTCTTATCTTCCCTCTGCCTTTGCTCTAAACAGCATGTTTATGGATACTGCAGTGGCCCTTTCCACAGGAAAACTCTGGGGAAGAGTGTCCTTTGTCACAATGTCTCAGGCACATTTGTTTTGTCAACAAACCGGAGTGCTTTTGGAGCTGCTGTGGGAATCACAGGGAAGATGCTACAAACACAGTAATGTATTATCTGGAGAAGCATATAAAGATAGCGAGGGAGTCAGATGTCACTGGGATGTGATGCTTCTTGTTTCTATGGTGAGGGTGAGCAAAAGGAACTAATCCATGAAAAACACCCAGGTACACTCATTCTTTCCCTTTCAGTATTCTCTGCATCACACCAAAAAGAGATTTAAAATAATTGTTTAAGCCTTATGAGTTTTAAAATGGCTTACTGCTGACAAATAGTGTCATATTCTTAAGCATTTCTAAAGATTGTTTTTGCGCAATATCTGTTTTGGCACCTGAATATTGACAGTAATGGTGAGTGATAGCTACATACAGAGCATGCAGAGGCACTACCATATTCTCCATTGTCTCGCAAGCAGATCAGACTTGAAATAGACTGCTCACTTCTGGGTGAACAGGGAGACAGTATCTCACTTTTTGCTGCCTTTCTATATCTGTCCTCTTCTCTGCCCCTCTTGATTTTTCACAAATTATATGTCATTAATGGGAACAGTCAGGGAAAGAATGGAACCAAAAATTCAGCTCTGTTGTGCTTTCTAGCGTCTACTTTCTGATGTAAATTGTAGATTTTGAAGTAATGATGACTGCTCTTTGCAACACCTCTGTAACTTCCCAGTCTTGAAAATTCACAATAATATCTATTTTACAATAACATCTGAACTTTAGCTCCAGAAACACATCTATTAATGATGTTTTTATAAACAAAGAAATATTTTCAAAGGAAAAAACAGCATCATATCAGACATAAAGACATACCAGACAAAGCTTTATAGTTAGAAATTACTTTTTTTTTTTTTTTTACCCAGGTAATCTTCAGCTAGTCACCAATACTTACAATTCAAGGAGCTGAGTATCTGGTCAGTAAAAAATAATATTGCTGGGGTTTGATGTCCACTGCATCAAAACACTTTTTCTTGTAGTTCCATGTAGTCAATCTGTGATCTGAACACCACACCTCTTTTTTCCTTCTCATCAGTAACAGATTTTTCTTGACCTTGAATCATATCTCAGATTATGTTCTGAAAGCCCAGTACTTTTATTTAGTTTGTACTGTATAATGAAGGATGAAGTATTCAAATTATCACACAATTTATGATGATGCCAGAGCTAGTAAAAGTCTCAGGGCTGACTCTCACTCATGAGTGTAGCAGAGGGGAAAGGAATGGAAAAAAAAAAAAAAAAAAGGATCATTCTTAGTTTTTGCCCAAGAGAAAAAAAGGCATTTATGTATACACCTCGAAAACTTCCAACAGAGCAATGGATACTATTCAACTCAGTCACTTAAAAATAGACATAGGCACAGAAAATCACCCTAACTTGGAAGCTGCATTGCACCACACAATCATGTCCACTTGTATTGATTCACTATTTTTACAGATTATGTGTTGTTACTTCCTTTGTTTATAATATTAATTACTTCTCAGCTGAAGTTAATTATTGCAATACATCCAGTTCTCTTCAGATTTTTGGGTAATTCCAGGTAGAATAGAATACAAGAATCTCTGAGTTCATCAGACTCCTTCTGTGGGCTTGCCACACAATATGCAGTGCAGTTCAGTGTTTTTGTCTTTATCTTTGGGGTCTCTCATGATCTGACTCATGTTATTGAAGAGTTGTGGTTAGTACTTCACAGCCCCCTTCCCATTTATATAATGACCTCAGAAAGCCCAGTAACCACCTCATTCCCTTTTACTCCAAGTGCAAAGAGTGCTTCTTGGACCTTAGATTTCCTCTGCTCTGAAAAGTTACATGGAAATTAATATCTTTTTATAAAACAGAAATCAACAGAAAATTACTGAAAGTTTCTTGCCTGATATGGTGAGAAAACAACTTGGATAAATATGTAGTCTTCTGACTCAGGCATTACATGATGAATCAGAATAGGATAAGGTAAGACAGGATAGGACAGAAGAGAAATCAGATGAACGCCAAGAAGTTTGTTCACTTCCCAGTGGCACAGCCATTTCCATCTCACATCCATTAATCCTTCATGAGCCTCAGAAAATTAAGTTTATTAAACTAGGTTGAAGTCAAACCACCCATGGATTTTCAGCATGCTTGTGATTCAGTTCAGCCTTTTCACACAGCTATGAAAAATGTAAATACCTTGCAATGTTTGTGTAGAAAAATTGTGAAGATATAACACTTACTACTCCCTTGAAAACATAGAATTAATTTCACACAAATCAAAGTTTAGTGTTTCATTCTGCTCAGAGTGATAGTAATGTTGGGCTTCTATAATTTAAAATATATTTTAAAGAAGTTGATTGGTTGGCTCGCGAGACCTAAATGAAATTTGTCATTGTTTTGATAGTAAATATTAACTTAAAGTAAAATTCCCATTGGATTTGTACTTGGTTATTGATACAATCCTTATCAATGCTAGGAGACTGCAGGAGTTAGCCTTTCTTGACTTATTTATGTACTCTAAATATAGCAGTCATGCATCAAATTAGAAGTACATTTATAAATAATTTATGGGGATGAATAATGGATTCTTAGATGTCTTAATAAATGACTAATCAATCGTTATAGAATCCACAGGTCAGAGGTTACTTCTAAACATGGCAAATAAACCACATGAATAATAAGCTGTCCAGAAACCATCATCCTGGAAGGTGCTTGTAACCTCAGACAACCATTCATATCCATAATATGCATATAACTAGACTTGGTGTATAACACAATAAGAAACAAAATGCAAAACAGAGACATTTATTGTGCATGCTCTTGCAAACAATTCATACAATTCTTCAAGGGGTTCTAGAGCTGGCAACTTGGGAGCTTGAAAATTGTCAACGAACATAGGGATACAGTTCTCTTCAAAAGAACATTGCTATTTTTTCAACTGATTTATGGAAGGCATCAATAATTTACAAATATTTTATAAGCAGCTTTTTAGTATGTGATTAGTGTGATATGTGATATGGGTTATTTTTGCACTGTCACTATTCATAT
>WHYT01017397.1:44568-196233 GCA_009806455.1 Tetrax tetrax | reverse complement strand
CAAACAAGGAAGCCTAATTTTCCTCATCAGCAATTTCTTATGCTGTACGAAACTTTTTCTTCAGTATATGTAATTGGTCAATGCACAGACCTGGCACTAATGGTCTACATTAAAGACTGCAGAGAACCAAAACCATCCAACAAAGAGCATTGTAGGATTGAAGCCTGATCCCAGACTTGCATGGCACCTAATTTGTTGAGTATCGAAGTGATATCTTACATCATTATTCTGTAGAACAGTATGATCTTCAGTGTATTCCCTCCCAGTAGAAGAAACAAACAATATTACTCTCTCTGTTTACCTTCGCAGCCTTGTCCCTGAATGATAGGTCATACATATATTGCATAGCATTGATTAACTACTTTTGAAAGTCTCATAAGAAACCAATAATGAAAAGAAAAGCCAGACATAGGTAGTAAGCAGTACAGGTTTCAGGAAAATTGAAACTTTAAGATTATGATTGGTTGATCATTTTTCTTCCTAGAAGAGACAAAGCATCTATAAGAATAAGTTATTTTTATTATATTTTTTTAATAAGATGACAGAATTACTACTTTGTCCCGTCTTCTTCTTGTTTTTTCTTAAACCCTGAGCTGTTTCTAAGAGACTTTAAAAGTCAAGAAGGCTTTAAGACTTTTTCAGCACATTAAATTATCCAAAGGAAAAACCTGAAAGACAACTGAATGTGTCAGCTAAACAGTTTAAGCTCTCCAGCTTCAGTCTCTATAGGCAGCAATTACATTTCGAAGGAAAATGTTTTACAATTGTAATTACACATAATAGGAAGAATGTATTTTTCCCTTTATCCTACTCCCATGGTGAGTCAATTTAATTTTTAAATACAAGAGACATAATTGATTTTAGCCCTAGATTAGTACTGAAAATGATCTATATGTGCTCTCACTAATGGAACAAGAGAATTGGCATTCCTCGGGGACCTTAACCCAACCCCGTTCATGGCAACAATTATTAGACCCTGACAGGTTAGCTACTAGGAAGAGGGGGGCATAGAATACCCTGCTGATTAACAATCTAGTGAAATAATTAATGTTATGCTCTTCTTATTTAATTATGGATTATTCACAAATATATTATTATTAGAGACCACAAAGGAAAGTGACTGCAGAGTTTTGACTTCATCTCTGCTGCTCAGAAGGCCTTTTGTAAAGGGTTTAGGGAAACCTTTCTGTTTCATTTGCTTCTGAACATATTTTAAACAAATGGAGAGCTTTTACAATTTCATTAGGGCCTGATTCAACATCCTTGGAAATAGGAAGTTTTACACTGATTTCAGTAGGATTATATCATGCAAGACTATATTGCAATATACAGACTACATCTTTGTTCATCATGTTAGAGTAATGGGTGAACAATCAGCAATGATGCACCTTTTTCAGTTTCTAATACATTTTTCTTCCTATGTGTCATAATAGTTTATATAAATCAAAATATGTCTTGTACAGGCAGTTATGAGAAACAAGAACAGAGAAAGGACTTCACCCTCCAAGTGATTTTTTCTTTTTTTTTTTTTTATAGCTGGAATAACCCCAGTCATTTTTGATGTCAAATTGTTTATTTTAAATAAGATGAAAGTGAAGTGAATGGGAAAACATTCATGGCATCTGGGAAATGCCAGCCCCTGTGGTTCACTGACCAGGAAGATTATTTATGGGTAATTTGACCCACCTTTAATTTCAAGTGACATACACACATGGGCGTATAGACTAAACTACCTTGCTTTAATGAAAATATGCTTAGCTCTGCTGAATATTTGTCTGTTTGCTGGAAAATATGATCTCTCACATCTCGCCTGACTTGCAGGTCTGTTAGTTTCCAATTGGATGATTCTGAGGTTTTAGATTTATTTAATATTCTTCACTCAAATTGCACTAAGACTTAGA
Source organism: Tetrax tetrax (assembly GCA_009806455.1). Taxonomy (NCBI): domain Eukaryota; kingdom Metazoa; phylum Chordata; class Aves; order Otidiformes; family Otididae; genus Tetrax; species Tetrax tetrax. The sequence continues at coordinate 194,332 of WHYT01017397.1, read as the reverse complement.
TATGCCCGGGCTAGTGAGAAAAAAAAAACAAAACAGTCCAGACCTTAAAGTATGGGAGTTCAGAGTCAGACTTATTGCTAATAAGACTTCGTGTTTGTAGTGACATGCAATTATATTGTAGATCTTCAATCTGTTCCACCATCCAGAAAATAAGACAGAAAAAAAAAAAAAAAGACTCTAAAGAAGGTGCACTGCATCCTTCCTAACTAAGCTGTGAGTTCAGGATGCTCTTTTCACTCTTGTTTCTTGCTCTTGACACTGCATGGAGTTTTGTGTACACAAATTCATGTAGAGTCCTGCTAACTTCAGGCTAGACAGAGTGTTAGCACTTTATTCAACATGAGACTTACAGACTGTGACCCAGCTCCTTTCCCTGTATACTCTTGCACTCTTTTTCTACTTGACTTGCTGTTCCTGCTTCTCTTTTTAGTGCAGAATATTGGCACTCTTACAGGCACTTGCTGAACAAAGCAACCAACAGTGCAAACCTTTGTTCTTTCAGAGCGATAAGGTCTGTTATTTGTGTAGGAGTATGCTGTTGACTATAGCAACCCAAGAGTAAGCCATCTGACCTGAGCCTGACCATGACACTTGAGAACCAGTGTTGAAGATGTCCCTGATCCCTGCAGGAGGTTTGGACTAGATGACCTTCAGAGGTCCCTTCCAACCCAAACCATTCTATGATTCTACGATTCTACGATTATGTGATTCTATGAATAGAGCAGCAAATATCATCCTTCAGAGGCATTCTGTGTTGCCAGAGGGCACATAGATGCAAATAAAGAGTGAGAAAAGAGGCGATCAGAAAGACTATATATGGCATTTACATTCAGCAATATTTTGTATGTCCTCTATGACTTTACAATTGTAACTTTTGTACTGCGTCTAATAAAGAGGACTTTACATCTCATAGTTAGAAAAACCAACACGAAAAGTATGCTCAGGTCTGGTTTGGAATATGAAGAATACTATTCTTAGCCAAAGAGTCAAATCACTGTTCTGACACGTGGGCAGCAGAAGTTTAGGCATAAAAATAGCAACACAAAGCTAGTCCAAAGATAATGATTTAAGATATCTGTAATGAACTGCCCTCTTTGATGTTTATCTAGCTGTCCTTATCTCTTCAGGTGTACTTCAGGACTAGTGCAGCTTCACCAATTTTGGACTGGACTAGATCTGACCTCTGCAGAGCATACGAAGAACAGAGGCAAAAATGTCTCTTCCAGATGAGCCAGCAGGGTAGATAGTAGACCACGGATGTTTTGTACCACTATATAAAACTATACAGTATTGATAAACGATAGTTCAATGGTACAGTCTTAGATCTGCTCAGCATTTTGAAGTCAGTTGAGGAATAGCCACTGCTGACCTATCGTATGCAAACATTGTCCTCTCAACATACATTCTAATTGGAGGCAAGCAACTCCACAGCATCCATAGCAGTCAACATGTTCAACTCAGCAGGAGCCTACAGACGCAGCAAACATTAATTGATAGTGCTGTGTCAGCTATTGGTAAGACTCAGCATCAGTCATATGTAGCTTTGCCACAAAAAAAAAACAAACCCAGAAAGACAATGAGGTGTGTGCAATGGGTATTTCCTAGTTTGATCTGTAAAGTAAGAAAAGAGGTAGGATGGAATCAACTAAGGGGAGAAATTTCCAAACATGCAAATGTTACCTAAACAAATGTGGAGGTGTCTAATGTGGGAGATTTTAAGCTAGTTGAATTCTCAGACTGTATTTATTTGGGGAAATGAAGTGAGAGATTAGATGTTTGGGGGTTTTTTCACTTTTTTTCCTTTTACAGATTCCATCCCTCTGTGGGATACACAAGGAGACAGTTCTCTCCTATGTGACCACTCTGCTGACTCATATTGGTTACCCCAAACAGTCACATGTCGAGTGTGACTCTCCTGCCTTTCACGTGTTTGTGAACATGGTGACTTCATCTCAGATACATGCAGGTCCGATGCTCTGTCTGAAGCACTACTTATCAGGGCACCCTTTCTGTCGCCGTGGGTCATGGAGTACCTGCTTTCTCAGCTGGATGCACAGTCTCAGCCCCACATCCTCATAGGAAATTTTCACTCTGCAGAAAACTAAATGGCTCCTAGTAATATATATGGGGAAGAATTCATCCTGCTTATTCTATTTCTACATGTGCGTTTGCACACACGTCCTTACCACCTTGCCCTCCAAATAAATGCAAGGCTTCTGTGGCATGTCAAGGCTGACCAGCAGAGTGCAGCAACCATTTGAGAAGAAACACTTCCACATTACTCCTTCTACCTTTCGCCTGGACAAAGAGGAAGCCCTTGAGGCAGATTTTAAGCTCACATGCACACATATGCCACTTACCAGGGCTAGAAATTCCTTAGTGAAGCACTTCCAAAATGCTGCCATAGCAAAGAAATACAGTGCTCTTCACACCTAATTGTGTGTTAAGCACTCTAAAAGAGAAAAAAAAAAGAGGTGATCAGCTGGTTATGCAGAACCTGAGAAAACAGACAATGATTGCACTTTTGTATACACAAATAACGATGAAAAAGATTGAGTATCCTACTGTGTATCTGTGCATTACGTGGATATTTTTCATCTGTTTTTTTATGATAGCAAGTCAAAGGATAATGCTGGTGAGTAACTGCTTACAGTTACAACATGTAGAGACTGCTATAAGATCAGGGAGACTCTGCTGCTGAGCTGATGGCACAGGATTGCTCCTAGATTATGGCTGTTGCATTCCAAGTGAGTTGGACACATGATGAGTAGAAGGAAAGAAGTGTGTTGAAACTATCAGGGATACCAGGCTATCAATTCCAGCCAATGCATGGTAAACAGTAAGGATAAAGTAGCTTAAGTGGGATACTGACTCTTTTTTATGTGCCTGAAAATGACTCTGTAAATAATTCATACCAGCTCACAAAGGCTATATGAAGGCCAATAGCAGGTCCTCACAACAAAAGACAGTTATCCTACCTTTTAAGAAATCATCTGGTGCCGTTTTTAAGCTGAAACACAAAGCTGAGCTATGTCAAGGTGACTGGTTTGAAGGGTGATTTGGATTAATGTACCAACATGATTTCCCAGACTAGTCGCATGTATTGTGAGAAAAATGGGATTTGCTCAGCCCTGTTCCACAGACTTACCTAGAGCATCCTCCAAACTGGAGAGAACATGCAGTACCGTAGGCAGGCCATAAAATTAAAAGCACCATCTTCTCTCATATTTGTTTAACAATTGAGCTTGATGCAAGTTTAACAACCAGAAGGAATACAGATGAGCTTTTCAGGGTATTATGACAAAGCTGAAGCCATTTAGCAATTCCCAGTGCATCTTATAAATCAGTTTATGCGAAGTGCTGGATGAAAAGGTGGAGAATATTTAGAGCTTCCAGCTCTTAAAAGGCAGCCTTTGAAATATGTGAAAGAAAATAACTCTTTCATATAAAAGATCTAGTACACGTTGTGGTACCCAAGATTTATCTTCTCAAATGTGAATACTTGTTATGGACAAAGTTAATGGGTAGAGGAAGAAACTCATAAAGTAGCAGGTGTGAGAAAAAGACTTCAAGTCTCTGGGCTCTTTATCCAGTCCTTCATATTAAACTAGATAGCTTCCATTCACTTAATGTTGTAAATATCAGTTTATCAACTAAATTTGTAGTTAAATTTCATCAGAGTCCTTCTGACAAAATTCAGGCACTCAGACTGATGTTTACTCTTGTCCTCCCTATCTAACAAGAGCCTTGTAATTTTTTCTTCTTCCTTCTACCTTACTTCCTCCTAGCTCCACTGGAGAGTTTCATAGCAGCCATTTCACATTGCCTTTTCTGGAAATTAGCTCCTGTTTCTAAAATGTGCACAACTCTGTATAGCTCATGGGTGAATGCTGGACTGACCTCAAGGTCATGCCTCCAGAAGCACGTGCACTATCAAGAAGAGACAAAGAAGGTCCTCTTCCTCTTTCCCCTGTTCTACATACTTGCCTGTATGTTACCAGATCTACTTTTGAGTGAATCCGGGGGTGGGGGTGGGGGGGGTATATCACCACCTTCAGGCCAAAAATCTCAAAAATTGGTCCACTGTGGTCATCGGAAACCCTGAGTGTGAAAGAGTTTGATTTAGAGCAATAACACTACCTACTTACCTAGAACACAAAAGCCTTTATCTAAGATTCAGTAAAGTCCTACTGAATTGTGACTCATCAAGTGACTTTCAATTATTCTCTATCTGGTACTATTGGAAATATTTTGTGGTGGCATCACCTAATCTAGTGATTATCCGTTCAGCTTATTGCTAAGTAGAACTGCTTTCTGTTTGCCCATTGATTATTTTTAATTATAATCAGAACTCTGTCACAAGCTCTAATCAATAAAGTGCCAGGAAACCTCAGAAGCTGAAAGAGGGAGAAATAATCATTAGATGTTATTAAAGTGACGGCCAATAGAAGCACAATTCTTTGTACAATGGCCAATGTTTCAAGTGCTTATTGATTTTCTTTTATAACAATTATACTGCACTCAGGAAAGCTGGGGAGGAGGAACGAGAAAAGTCAAGGAAAAAAAGAGAAATAGCAAATCTGCAGCTGCTATTCATGTCTCAGAAGGCACAAGCGCAGAATACACTCACTTAGATGACAATCTGTTCTCCTAGACCTTTAGAAAGGAGCTATGCTTTCTTAATGTGTTTCCTTTAATCATTCATCTTAAATATTTTATTTTAATACTCCCATTCCCTACTGTGAGCTTTGGAACATAATGCTAGCCATACCATGATATTCCCATTCCATGCAATGTGATAATTCTTCAGACAGCTTTGCTATGGGAAAAATGTTCCCCATGCATGATTTATAATAGTTTTATAAGGTGAAGTAATTACATTATCAGATATCCCTGATGCGTTTGAGCAATAAGGCACCTTCATAATAACATACGACATCTTATAATTACCGCAAGGCAATTGTACTCCTGGGGAAAGGAGGAGGCCAAGATACATCTCTTGCCTATACAATGCCTCCAAGGATGTTGTTATCAGGATATAAATAAATAAATATAACAAAAAGAAGAAGAAGGAAGAAAAAGCTGATACTGAATAATGTTGAGCTGCATTATAATGTAATTCAAGATTTATAAGAAAGGGCAAAAGTGTACTTTCATGGCAGGATATGATGTGACAGTTCAGAATATCTAAATAGCAATTTTGAATGAGCGGAGGTATTCACAGGAGTTAACCCATCTCCTCAGAAATCTCCCTGGCCAATCAAAGTCAGTTTGTAAAAAAAAAGCAGGCTGGACTGAGAAATCCATTAAAATTGTAACATGCTTTTATTGCTCACAAAACTGTTGCAGTATATATTTCTAGGTGATTTGGCACATTCAGGATTCTTATTTCAAGGTTACTTCTTCCTCCCAAGTGCTCTTATAGGCCTGTGAATGGAATCCTGAGCATCTGATAAACTTGATAGAGTTGTTGTTTTGTTTTATTTTTTTTTCTCTTGGAAAGCAAGGGAGGGAAAACTTTTCCATAATCAGAATCAAATATGTTATTTGTCTCCGACTTATTTACTTTTTTTGTGCAGATGCTATTTAGACAGTTATCTGCCATCTGTAATACTTAGAGGTCCATTCAGTTATCCTTCATTACTCTGTATTTAAGACATTTTTTAATTTCATGTAGGGCCTCAAAATATTAAGCCAGTGACTAATCTGATGGGCAACTATTACATACAGTTTGGGGTTCCTCAGCTAAAGAAGCATATTGAATAATTAAAGGTGGCCCACTGGGGAGTTAACAAGGTGATCAGGGTCCTGACCTATAACAAGCTTAATGGCTAAGCTTGCTTATTTTGGGGAAGGGGAGGCAGAGAGGGGATCTGATAGCACCCTGTTTGATTTGAGCTACAAAAATGATGTTGCTATACCCTTTCCAGAGGCAGCAGATGATAAGATAGCCACAGCTTGTGATGTAGGAAGGTATTCCAGCACTGGAACAGGTTACCCAGACCTATTTAAATTCTCCAAGGATTCACTTTATTGTCCTCTTCTTCTACAGTCCTACAGGCTTGTGGCTGAAATTGAAAGCACAGGACATGGCAATTTCTATGTTCTTTCCCACCCAAAAGTCACTTGGTGTTTTCAGTCACCTCAAAAGGATTATGTGCCTTCTGTTTCAGTTTCCATTTTACAATCAAACTCAAGTACTTAATCAAAGGAAATCATGTCTCAGCAGGAAGCCAGAAGTGGGTAAATAGGCTGAAGGGGTCAGGGAGAATCCATAGTGTTACCTAGCAGTACATGTGGTTCAAACATCACCCAGATAATCAGTAAATCAAAGAGTCCTGCCTGCTGCAGTGCATGAGGCAGAGCAGGCCATTAACTTACTCACAAGGACAAATGGGGATAGATGGATTTCTGGATTTCGATTTCAAGTTTCATTCCTGAAGTGCATTTCACAGCTCTCTGCAGAGCTTCACAATGTGCTTTGTTTCCCACCAGCACTTCCCTGACAAATGGTACGAAAGCTATTTGTGCTTCAGGAAACTTAACATGGAGGCAGTTTTGCCCAGTTCCTCCATGGCACCAGAGCTGTAGTGTAATGCATGACCAGTTACAGGTGCCACAGCAAACTCTTGGGAATTTGTGTGAGAACACATAAAACCTGTGTTTGTATGTACAGGAGGGCAATTGAATACTATTTACTCATCCCTTCTCCTTCCTTCTGGCTCTCCGGCTTCTTCCTATTTTAATTTGTCCTTCTTGTCAGAAAGCATCCCTACTCTTTATCCTAAACAAATATTTTCCACAAAACAAAATTCTTTTTAGAAATGCCAGCAAAATCCACTTAATGACTGCTGAGTGCAAACCGCATTGAAATACACAGGTTATCCTCTACTTTGATTTTAATCACCAGATCCAACTAGCTGTATGATCCAAGTTCTTGGTTAAAGTACATAAATTTAGACATTGAAATACAGACAACTAAATGTAACCTAAGTGTGTAAGTTTCCATTACTGTCAGGGGCATGATTCAGTAGCTAAGGCATCCTGCAGGATCTCCAGCTGACCACAAGTATCCTGTAGATCCTGTGTAATATCTGCGATTGATGACTTGAATGCTCAACACACTTCAAACAGGAGTCGATGACATCTGTGGAAGACAGAATCAAGCCACAAGATATTTGGTGGAGTCTAGAGATCTAATCAACCTGATCTAAAGATTTCTTTGACACCACTGATATTTGCAGGTCTGTGTAAAGCATTCATTTTGCAAAATCTAACCCTCCCTGAGGTGTTAATTAAGTAGTGGGTCCCAATTCAAAAGTGAAAAAATAAAATTTAAAAAAAGGTTAAATCCTGTGTTTATCTTAAATCCTGTCCTTTTCTTGACTTTATAGGGATATAAGCTTGTTTTTCAAAAGCAGCATTTATCTTTTTCTTCTTTCCTGAAAGGTATTGTCCTTCCATATACATTCACACATTTAGTCTTAATTAGAGTTAGAGCCTGTAGATATATCATAAGAAGGTTTAGTTTTAATTTGAGAAATAATGAAATAAAATACATTTTGTACTGTTTTCTTTCTTCCTGATTTTTCTGGTTTCTTCATCTTTCACATTCTTGAAATAATCAGATCTCGGCACTAGTTCGTTAAAAAGTATTTTGCATTATCTCTCAGCTTCTTTCAAGTTACTGCAAGAACACACATCCATGGAAAGTATAAAACAATCATTGAGTGGAATATATCTATTAATTTGCTTATATATGTGAGAAAGTATTTAATTCTTTCAACTGACAAAGGTTGAAAGAGGTGATAAAAACTAGTGACATAACAGAAGGAAATCTGTAAGGAAGCTCTGTTGTGGTTTAGCCCGAGTCTCCACACAATTTCTTGCTCACTCTTCCCCTCCACGGTGGGAATTGGGGAGAGAATTGGAAAGAAAGGAAAACTAGTGTGTTGAGATAAAGACAGTTTACTAGAATAGCAAAGGAAAACTACAATAATAACAGAATATAAGGATATTAATATATACAAAATGAACAACGTATTATTTCTCACCACCTGATGTCCCAACGACTGATACAGCCCATCCCGAGCAGTGGTCATGGAAATGAAAACTGAATAGCCAGAAAAGGAGCAAAAGCAAACCAGCAAGGCAGGTAGAATGATGCCAGAAAGCAAGAGAGAGAGGGAAGAAGATGTCCCCCACCATGGGCAATCCCCACTTACATACTGAGCATGACCTTTATGGCATGGAATACTATCTTTGGCCAGTTTGGGTCAATTATTCTGTCTGTCTTTTTCCCAGTTTCCTGCATCTGCACATTAGCAAGACCTGGAAAGCCAGACAGTGTCCTTGGTCTCATTGACAGCAGCTAATATCACTGGTATATTTATCAACATTCTTCACATCTAAAATCCAAAACACACCGGCTACTGAGAGGAAAATTAAGTCCATCTCTGCTGAAACCAGGACAAGCTCATAAGACTTAAAATGCTTCGTAGTTAAAGACTGCAAATAAGGGTTCTCACAGTACACCCATAAAGAGGACATATGCTGGATTCAATATCTGGTCAAGGAGTTATTTATCAAATCAAAGCCAACATCTTAACAGGTAGAAAGTTCTCATTAAAATTTAACCACAACTTCAACCATGATATAAAATCCGTGGGACTTTTTTTATCTTACTAAATCCTGTCAAGAACTTTTGTTGCCAGTACCACATGCCATCCACATAACTATACCAAAAGGAGCCTGAAGCTTCTATGCTCTGCATATTTTTTTTCCCTGTGAAAATCTATTCTTATTATTATGTGAAAATAGTGTTAAACAAATAAAACATCTAATAAAAATCCCTTTTAAGAATGTCATGGTACTATTAAACATTGCATAAAATTAATATCAATTAGATTCTATTAAATTTAATAGGTTTTGAGTTATTGAGTTTAATTCAATTTCAATAAATTTCAATTAAGCCCAATTTGTTTCAATTTTTTATTAATTCCAGTCACTATCAATTATCTTCAATTAATTTCATCTACTTGTGCTACATTTTCAGGTAATTCTCCATTACTTTCAATTAGTTTCTATTAATTTCAAGTGGTTTTCATGTCTGTTAACTGATTTCATTTGAAACAAATGTCCTTCTTTAATGTGGGTCTGTACTATGACAGTTTGCCCTGCTATTATAAATGGCTAATTCAGGGCCAGATCCTCATATGATGAGTACTGGCATAGTCCCAACAGTTGAGCGAGAACAGTCAGAAAACTGCTGTTACCTGAGAACTAAAGGATTCCTGCGAACCAAAGTCAGTACAAATTTCACCTTGAGGTCAAGATTTCACCTCAGTCTTTCCGAACAAGTACATTAGTAAGCCTGCCTTTTAGTTAAAGGATTAAGGCTCTTATTTCTCAACAACTTTGCAAAACAGGAAGATACTAATTCATTTTGATCCTTTTCAACGTGTTAGCTAATGACTTCATTCAACTGCCTAAGCACAAGTGCCTAGCACAAATATGAATATCTACTGCCATTTGAGATGCCCAGTTGGCTCACAGTGTGAGTCTCCCGTAGGTTTTGTATCTGCCAGGATAGGTTTCATATCTCACATAGGTTTTGTATCTGCCAGCCTGTGGTGCTGTCTCAGCAGTCATTACAGATATGTGTCCAAGCAATTGATCCAAACTCTTAATCAGTTGGTCAACAGAATATGACTCATCTCATCCTAAAACAGGATGAGATCATCTTCATTGGTGAAAGTCCAGTAACTATACAACTCTAAGCCATATTACTGTATCGACTAAATCTCCTTTCGTTACAATGAGAATCAAGACAATTAGTTTGGATGTAGACACTTACACAGTACAAACATGAAAGTATGTAACATGAACATCACTTCAAATATATATGCTTTTGATGACCAGAAGACTAGCCTGTTTTCCATGTAGGACAGATGAAAGTTAAAGGAATACTAATATACTCCTTTATGTCCTTTCCAATTCTAGACCCAGTTTAAGCTTGTGATGACTATAATTAAAACTTTCAGTAGTCTAACTACATAGTTATTCTGGGTAGAAACAATGACTAGGAGGGAAAAAGCTCACATGGTGAAATAAATATTTAATATTCTTGGAGGACAGAGACAAAGAAATTTATGATGGAATTTGTACAGATATATTGATTGATTTACTGTCAAAGTAGCAGTTACCTTCAAGCAAGCTCGAAGCCACTCGTCTTGCAACTGGACCGAAGTCACTGACAACAAACTTCTAATTTATGATGTTGAAAATAAAGTTAAATATCCTCTTTATCATATCTGTAAAATATGATTCATGAAATATATCAGCAGGTTTTATACCCTAGAAATGGAATCTCCACACCATTCAAAAGTGAGGGAAAAGTGTAACACATTTTAGCACCTGGAATACATATCTGTCTGCTCAGCTGGGCTTGAATCTCTTCTATCCACAAGATATCCCTGCTGTAATGTGAGCCAGACGTCAAAATTTAGAGAAAGAGCCAAGGCTGGTTGCTTCACATCTTACTTCACTGAACTTTTGCAGAAGGTCCTGCTGCCCAAGCAGTCCAAGATTTTGGTGGTTGATCTTCTGTGTTTATTTTAGCCCAGTATGATATTTCCAGGAAGGAGAAACTCAAAAGGTCTCTTCAAGCACAAAGTGGCTGATCATATTGTACACACTCAGTAACACTTATGCAGGGAGGGTTGGCTATTTATTTTAGCCAGAAACATCAGCCAAACATTAACATCTGGAGTTGGGAAGAAATTTTTCTATGAAGCCATACAACTACACAGTTTATTGTCGCTGACATCAGTTCTCACCTCCTCCAAAATTACCATCAGCTATAGATATCTTGGTTTGGTGAACCACACCAAAACAGTTAAACTTGAAGTTTTTTTCATCTAGTAGCAGAACCTGAAAGGGATGCACGAATAGAACTTTCTTTTCAGCAACTGAAAATGTGGATTGTAAAAACACTTTTCTGGATTACTGTATTCAACAAAGATAATAATAACTTTGCTTATGCAGATCAATACTTAAAACAAGTTACCCCATTCAGGCCAACTGAGGTAGATTTGACTCCTTTCTGAAAACTGTTCCATAAGACAGTTCAATTCTGTGCTTATTTCAGAATGCACAGATCCCAAGAATGATGGGAGAATTGCAAAATAATTAGAGGTATGTGTTGGAAATCTACCTTTCCTTCCAGATTAAGTTATGACATCGACTGATACTGAGAAATAAAAGAGTGAACTTAGAATCACAATGAAGAATTCTGCTTTTGAAGGTGTTTTTGCCCAAAACAAAATAAATTGTACCAAACACACTTAGAAAAATGTTCATTAAATTGAATGGAGGAAATATGGCATGTCACCCACGGCTGTATCAACTGACACTCAGGAAGCTGGTGGGTTTGGAAAAACACAGATCCATTTGCATTATAAAAGCCCGTATACAAATGTACTTTGGGTTTAAAATCCCATATGTTGGCTGCTGTACTAATATTGGTTCAAGCAAATTATGCCTTGGCTTCACTAAATGCACGTATCTATTTCAGTTAGTCTGTTCTAATTTGGCAAGGGGTACTGTATTATTTATTCTGTGGCATAGATCAGGTTATATAAAATTAATGGTTGGACTTAATTCATATGGACTGAATTAAAAAGCATTGGTCAGAATGGAAAAGAAGGAAAGAGAGAGACCTGGGTTTGATTATATTTATGTCTGTTCCAGTATCAGCACAGCACAGTGATGAACAAGTACTGGCTGCAGTTAATACATATTAATTCCAAAAAAAAAATAAGCACTGGCAATTTTTTTTTCTCATGAAGGTTTTAATTTACAACATATTGTTTTTTGCAGATACTAGTCTAAGTTTAATTTGTTTTAAAATGTCCAAAAATATTTATGGGTTTTTAATATTGTTGGTTTTAAGTATGCAAGTTTGAGGCAAGTATTCTGGATGACATAGTCTTGCTACTCTTGCCCTTACAAAGTGTCCATGTGTAATGTTGTCCATGCACATAGTTCAGAAATCTTCTACGGAAATCTTCTGCAGTGCTGTGCTAACCGACTCTGCCCAGTAGGGAAGTTTTTTCCCTATGGACATCCTAACCCATCCTCACTACCACAGCAGAAAATTTACCAGTCTGGCAGGTTCGGAGGACAGACAGAAGTTAGTTGTGTCATTGATAAATGTTTGCCCCTTCCTTTGGCAAGTCATGAGTAGGAATCAGTTATTACACAGCTACGTGGGGCCTGAACTTAGTGCAAGTCTTTGGAGTGACATTCTAGTTGTTAGTGACTGCTGTTAGCAATTGTGCTGCAGTGTGAGCCTGGACATCTGCTCTTCCGAGGGCTTCATATGTACACTTACATTGTCTGTACTCCCACATGGCATAGGTGAGCTGAGGTTCTGCTGTCTTAGATTATTAAGATGGTGGAAGACCATATGTTGGCCATGGCTCATGCTTTCTCATAACTACTTTTCCCCCTTGCTTTCCAGACTACATCTCCACACTTCCATTTGGGCCCTACTTTCAGCTCCATCCTGTCCAACCTCCCTGTGAAGTGAAGAATCCAAGATATCACAAACAAGAATGCTAGAAACACATGAACAAGTTTTCCCTCTGGATCACCTCATTCAAATATTACCATTCCCGGAATATACTCAAGCTGTTTAGTCTCTTGGCTTCACAGTTAAGTGAAGAACAATTTGTTCAGGCCAGAGGTGAGAAAAGTTGAAGCGATGCTTCTTTTCCAGTGGTATTCCCACTCTATTGAAGATTACTGTTATTAATTACATGTCTAAAGAGAAGGTGCTTCCTCATACTCCCCATGTGCACTGTGAGCACCCAAAGTGCCCTATGTGTCTCAGACTTAACCAGGGCATTACTGCACTTCATCTTGTGACCTCTGGCTGCAGCTTCAAGACTGACACATCTGCTTACCCACCCCCAGACCTCCTCGCTTTGGTGACTATATCAAACGATTGATAGGCAAGCTTAAAAAAAAACAAACCAAAAGAAAACATGCCTTCCAGCTGATGGAGAGCACAACAGTCCATCTGCTGTGCAAGCAACTGCTGAAAGTAAACCAGCGTTTGAGCTGACACTGATGACTTCTTATATAAAGTCATTAATTTTCTCCTCAGTTTCCAAGAAACTCAATTTGATTTATTGGCGTTATCAGAGAGATCACACAGGGGAGCTCCACTCCTCACGAACAATGGCTAGAAGGAAACTTGTGAAAGCAGGAGACAGAGGTTTCTTGGCTACTGGTCCAATTTGTGATAGTTGCTTCTGGAACACATCAAAGTGACTGTAAACCTCAGCACTTTCAGAACAAAATGTAAAACATTCTTCTGTTGACCTTGCTTTCCCACAATAACACCACATAAAATAACAGAGCAAGGAAAAAAAAGTACAGAGAGCTTTATGAGAGCACTTTAATAAATCAATAGGGGGTTTAGATACCACAGTGGTAGCTGCTATATAAATACCCAGACAGGAAGATCCTGTCCTGGAAAATTAGAATACACAATTCCTGAACCTGCTGTTGTCCAGTTTCACTTGAAGGAGGAAAAAGTCAGTGTTATTTTTTCCCCACTGGCAGTGAAAAGTGTGATGTCTAACTCTCAACTGATATAAATAAATTTATCTCTGTGTCACTGGTGCTAGCTTGATCTATACCACCCGAGAGGCTTGCCTGTGTGATCCAGTCAAAAGAACCACAAGTTGTTTGCATTTCTGATTATAAACAGATACAGAAAGAGCACAGTATAGCTGAAATTATCTTTCATGTCTGCATAGAAGTAAAGAAAACAGATGAGAATAGGCAAATGGTGTGAAAGATAGCCAAGTATTATTTCTGAATTTCACAGAAACTCTTAGAGATATTTTATACTCTTGATGATTTCCCTTCTTTTACTGATGCTTTTAACATGTTACAGCGACATTCTTCATTATCCTTTTTCTGAGAGAATACTGTATATATAGCTAAATTAACTGGTTATGGGCTAAGACCTAAGAACTGGTTATCACATAAGGTCTACAAAACCCAATCTCTTAGAGCACAGCAAACAGACTGCATTTCCAATGCATCTCCTCATTACTGCGCAGTGCCCTCTTTTAACTTTGCAAAGGAAAGGTGAAATGAATGCCATCTACATATTCACACTCAGGAAAACAGTTTTTCTTTCAAAAGAGAGGTTAATAAAATAGCTCTTGATTAATCTGAAGAGCAGGGATGCCAGGAAGGCAATATGCTCAGGAAGACAACAAGTGAAGAGAGGCAAATGCAGAACGTGAAACCTGGAGCACAGAATGCTGTGGAGAAGATTAAGGTTACAAACAGGCAGGGCAGAGTGGTGTGGGAAGGTCAAAATCCAATTAAGAGCCTGATGGAGTAAGGACCAGGTTTCATGCAACAAAGTGGGTGATAATGTCAGGAAGGCACCAGGAGGATCACATTGGAAAATAGAAGAGCAATAATAGCATGTGGCCAGGAAAGGAAGCTGGGAAGAATTGAATGTACTTGGAAGTAGAAATAGAGCTGCAATGAATGAAAGGGGGAAAGAGAAATGAAAATTAGACACAAGATCTCTAGGAATGGATTAGCTAAAGTCCATCTTTACAGGCTGAAAGATGAAAGGACAGAAAAAGCTAGTCTGGGACTTAATTGCCACTGTCATAGCTAATGAATTATTAACAAGTAAATTAAGAAACTGAGTAAATCCTTTCTCTGTCTCAGCCAGTTCCCACTCCTGACACTCACCAGTGAAATGTAAAGATCTTCCTACAATTTCTTTCCCTCCCCTTACGCAATGACTGGCAGCACACTGTGGTTTAATGGTTTCCTTTAGATCTGTTAGAATCTCTCCCATGGCTCTTTTGGGGCAAAATTCTCCCACCACAAACTTCCACACTATGAAGGACTCTTGATAAAACTATGCTTGTGACCTATCCACAGCAGTTGCTCCAATCGTTCCACTAGCCAGCCCAGGCTCAAAGGTCACCATCGTTACCATTAATTTATTTGAAGCCAGTGCCCTAAAGCCAAACTTAATGATGTCAAGAAGTGGGTGCTACCCACAGATCACAATGCTGAATGCTTTTTTCTTGGGCAGAAAGCTTCTCATCAAGATTATTCTGGAGTAAGGAAGGAACACATATCTAGGAGCCTGCTTTTAAAACTTGCATCATGAGTTCATCTAGAACTGCCAAAAAAAATAAAAAAGACAAATTACTATCCTTGAAATACATCTTGAAATACAACTGTCCATAGCATTGTTCTACTCTCAGCTATGGGCATCACATAGCCCTCTCCCATTTGAGCAATGCTTCTGCATCATTTTCAAGCTAAAGGAGACAAGAACCATCCCTTTCCTCATTACCCAAGGAAGGAAAGTAAAGGGACACTCACCAGGATTTAAGGGGAGAAGAAATAAGCACACAACAGTTTCCTCCTCCTCCACTGCTACTGCAGAGTGGAGAGATCAAGTCTCAGTCACATGATGTGAGAAGTTCTACAAAACTGAGAAATCTTGTCCCATACCATATATCTCAGAGACAATTGGGCTATTGGTCCTGCAGCAGATAAGGAAATAGATTATTATTTTTAGTTTTTTAAATAGGGAAAAAAAAAAGAAGAAAAAACCCTATAAAACACTCTGATCTTTTTAGAAGCTTCCAAAAAAGATCACTTTTTTAGTCTAAAACCAGAAAATATTCAACCAAAATGAACATCTTCTGTCTACAGTTCATTTTACTCATTTTAGTCAAAACCACTTTTCATCAGTAAGTGTTTTCAACATTTACTGAATACTTTTGGCTTAGCTGTAGGGCTGTATATCCCTGCTGCCATAAGCCTGGTATATACATTATGTGTGCTTGGCAAATGTTTTGCACTGAAAGAACGCACTGAAGATGTCATTCAACTGGCCCTTGAGGTAATATAAGCAGAAAAGAGAAATCTGCTGTGTCTACTAGAAAAAGGCGACCAGAATAGACCACAAAAAAGATGCACAGCCAAATTTAGAGAAAGTGTTAAACATCGGGAGCTTCAATAGAGGCATAAATATGGGCATAATTAACCCAGAGTAAGATCAGCACTCACGGATCAGCAAACATCAAAGGGAGGAATCTGAGGATCTGCTGCTGCTGTGTTTAGCCTGCTGGGAACCGTTGCAGCTCGTGGATGCTATGTGTTTTCTTCAAAAAGGGAGAAAAGAGCCCTGAAGCAGTGGCCATCTGATTATGCTGACCAGAAACAAAGCATTGCTCTTGTCAGCTCTGAGGGTTTTGTACTTTGCTTTTCTCCTTGCCAGCTTTGCAAGCAGCTGTTTGCTCTCTTCCCTGGTGTAAATCAGGAGTAGCTTCAGCCAACACAGTGCCATTTCTCTGTCCATCCTGTGGTAAAGATCTAATACATTTGTCCTCCTGGGACAGCAAAATTCAGTCAAAAGTATATGTTAGCCTTGTTTTCCTTGCTCTTACAGCAGCGTGTGATTGTTAACATAAGAGAATTATTATTTTGATAAGTGGCAATGCCAGTCTAGATGAAAATAAGGAAGAATCAGCTCTATGTGGTGCATCTTTTATGTAAACATAGTAAACATAGTAATGTGAAAGTAATGTGAGAAACAGAGTGGGCAGACATGGACTTAGGAATTTAGGATCTAGGAATACTTTTCTTGGGTATCAATGAGGTTATTGATGTCGATTGCGGCTGTGGGGGTTAGTTTACACTAGGGCTGATAAGGAGACTTCTGTGCTGAAAGACAAGTAGAGCTGACCGTGCTGTCAAGCCCTCCTGTGAATGGGCTGATCAGTGAGATCTGCTTGTAGTCAACTCAAGTTCCTATATCCCGCAGCCCAGATAAAGTTCTCTCAGACAACTGACAGTAGCCTGCAGCTCTGGTATGAAATTATTACCATATTAAGCACCTCTACATGCTACCATAATGCATGAAAATGTGACTTCTGGCTTAGACGACTTGAAAAGTCTGAAGCCTGAAATTCACTTAATTCCTAACTTAACTGATTTCATGTCAAGGTACCAAGTCCAGTCTGATGTTTATTAGCTTGAAGACAGCATTGCTTCAGAAACTTTCCAGGGGCAACCAATTTCTGTCCAATTTCAACACTCATTTACAGCTACCGGGAGGGAGGTTCTCTCATCTCCCATGCATCTGGTATACATCTATATACACAACTAATGGTAAGGCTATGGGATGAAAAGACAACTGTTGACCAACTCAGCTAATGTTTCCACCATCCCTCCTGATTCACGGGCAACAGAAGTCCTCAGCAGATCTAACTGTGGGTGGTGCAAACTGTCTCCTGCTCTGTCACAAATATTACATACTTGCAACTGTCTCTTTGCAGACCCCTTTTTGGAGGATGGGGGGCCGTGCCCTGCGGTCTCCATCACAGGTGAGTTGGTAGCTCGTTGTGGGGAGAGGAGAGGGCAGCACAGCCCCAGGCATGGGCACTGTGGGCAAAGGGCTGCTGTGGGCAGCAGGCACTGGTAGAAACCTCAGCGCTACCTGCACTGAGGGCACTTGCTGCTCTTCCCAGGCAGAACCATGCGGTGAAGAAATGCACTGCTTCACAGAGCAACACAATTCCCTGGCAGATCTAAAAGCTGCTCCTGCAAGGAGCACGTTGTCATGGCCTGATCAGTACAGAAAAGTTCTTATCTTAGAGGTGGTTGAGAGACAAATAAAAGAGTAGTGGGAGAGCACAGTTTATTTTTGCAGTGGGAGGAAGTTAGCAGATGGTTTTCCCATGAGCCCCCCTCGACCGCTGTTCTTCACAGCGTCCACATGTAATCTGAAAAGGGAAGAACATTTGCAGGTGCTGAAAATTATTTAGGGTAGTCAAATCTAATACTGACTGCAAAAAGTCACAGAATTATCTTGCCCTACTGTCTGACTGGATAATAAAATGGCTGAGAAAATTTAATTTCTACTAACGCAAAGTAATGCACGTGTGGAAAAATAACCCTCACTATACATATTCAGTGATGGCTTCAAGTAAGCTTTGTCACACTGTACCTCATTGATGTATTCTGAATAGTATGTTCAATTCTGATCACATTGTCTTGGAAAGGATATAGTAGAACTAGAAGAGGTAGAGAGAAGGTGACAAAGATGATCAAAGGCATAAAACACCTTCCAGAAAATGAAAAAGAATGGTTGTGGTGGATATAAGAGAGATCTATGGAATCAGGAATGCTGTGAAGAAAGTGAGGAGGGGAAATAATTCACTTTTTCACAGTGCAATATCTGCAAGACCCCCAAGGAAATTATCAGACAGGAAAAAGAAAAGGATTTTTTTGTTTGTTTTGCTTGGGGGTTTTTTTGGTGTTGACTTTTTTTTCCCCTGTGCTGCACATTGGCCTGTGAAACTCTGCCACAGAATTTTCCAGCAGTCAAAAATTATCCAAGAGTTCAGAGAAGAGATTAGACATCCATGTAAGTCCACAGAACCAGCAGCTATTAAACACAGCAGCCCATCTGTGGTCGCCAGCTCGGCAGTCCCTACACCATTTACTGCTGGAAAGCAGAAAGTTGTCCCAGGCGATCATAATGCCCTTTTCTCACACCCCTAGGCTTTTCTAACACTCTTCTGGGCATCTGTCGTAGCTAATATTGGAAATAATGTTCTGATAAAGGTTTGTCCTGATCACTATCTTACATCTCCATGTTATGGGGGAAAAAAAAAATCTGAATAGGCTAGTATTTTAATTTAGCCTGGATCCTGCTGTTTTGCTTCTTACAGAAATCATCTGGGCCCACAAAAATCCTATGAACAATTGTAACTATAATTTGCATAAATGATCATACTCATTTGCATACAGTTGCTTCCGTTGCTTCCTTCCCTCAGGGACTGACAATCTGTTCCCGCTGCTGTAAGTTTGGGATTGGCTTACACCTCGGTCTCTGAACTATATAATTTCACTTTTCTTCACTCATATTTATTTCTCACATTATATCACACTTCTTTTGAAAGGCTGAGCCGAGTCTCCACTTTACCATAGCTCTACCCTGCCTGATGTCTCTTCATTCTTTCAAAGAGAATTCACTATTCTTGTTTGATGGATATTTGAATAGTTCCTAAAATGTGTAATAGCATCAGCAAAACAGATTAGGAATCCTTTATCTTTCTGATATATATTAAAGCTTGCCCTAAGACAAAACTGTAAAGTACTTACAATGTGCAAAACTGTTGGATACAAGACAAATATCCTCATACTTAATCTACCCCATCATTATTTGATTTGTGTCAAAATGACCCAAATAATAATTTTTAGGAAAATGAGATTGGCAGGCAATTTAGGACATTTAAACCAACTCTCTCCACAAAAATTAACAAATGTTCAAGCCAGATTTAGTAAGAAAATAATAATAATAAAAAAGTATTTCTTACTGATAAAATTGGCCTCTTTTTTCAGGTTTTAATTCAGCTGCCAAGTAAAACAAAACAAAAATTTTTTTTCATGGGACTCTACCAAAATTATGACTAACAAACAGACCATTATTGGTCTGTTCTTCACTGTCATTAGATGACTATGGAGGATCAGAGCACAGATTTGTTTGCTTTCCATCAAGATGGGGCCAGTCTTCGTGACTGCTCTCTTCTGCTCAGCATGATTTTACATCTGTAACCCCAAGATTATAGAATTTGTCCCAAAAATCTGATTAAATCCCACAAAAGGCTCTATTCCAGACCGAAAACTCTAAGATTAGTCAGAGCTGCCCATGTTTTCTTGCCCTATCGAGAGTCATTCGCTGGCAATAAGGATATCAAGACACAACTAAAGATTAAATTCTCCTGTCCTAGAAGACTGCTAAGGATCACTGCAGCTATTTTCTTGTCATCAAACCCCCATCATAGAGGAGATAAAGACATTTGCAGGGTGAGTTCAATTAAAGGGCACTTCAACCACAGGAATACAACTTTTTTGGCTTCTCTCCTGATGTAAGAAGATTATGTAGCTCACGTGACTTTTACATACCTTTAAAATTTTTCTGAGGGATATTATGTGAGGCTGTAATTGAGGGATGGACTTTTATTAAATTATGGTTTCTGTGCTCCCATTTGTTCCCTCCCAGTGATACCAGATGTGGGACTGTTGGGCTGATTTTTCATATTTTCAGAGCACATGCAAGTGTCTCCAGTGAGACATTCTTCCATGAATAAGCATCTCATGGAGTACATGCCCAGAGCATTTTCCCCCTGTGCAGATATTCAAGCGTCGGTACTAAGACATGTGCTGGGGGCCCTTGTAAAACACGTGCAAGACTAAAGTCATGTGCAAGGACGGAGTGGGGCAGGATCCACTTCACTGGCAGCAAGAATGATGTATGAAGTCACTGGTCACATAAGTCTATGCAAATATATGGAGCAAATCTGATTTGGCTAATAGCCAGCTGTATATTTTAACCACCAAACAACCCCTTCTCTCCCGTTAGAGGGTACAGTCATCACCTCTGCAAAGCTAGAGTGTCACTAGAGGCACTAAAAAGAGACCAGCTGAGCTTCCCTTCTGTTTCCTCAAGATGTGTGATGCTGTGAAAATACTACAGGCAGCGTGAGCTGGTGCATGAATGGAGCTAACAGCACCATGAATTAAAACGTGGCGTTCATTTTAGCTCTTGCACTAGAAGCCATCACATAAAGAGGAAACCCACAATGATAAATGGACTCCCTCTGTGTAAATTACTATGGCAGCAGGGGAGAATATTAAAATGTGGTAGCGGTCTGGGATAGCATGGTCAAAATGGGACAATGTCTGGTCAGGTACAGTACCAGCCACGTGAACCATAGTCTCATTTTCAGGTCATCTCCAATCTGTGCTGCATATCTTCTGTGGGGTGTTATTAGTTCATGATAATCACACTCTCTGCAGTTCCTTTACTGCTATTATAAAAATGCTTTTATGTTGGGTAGATGTGTTATTTATTACGTGCTAGGAGGAAATGAAGTTGGTAGTTCTGAATGTTGAACAGCAGTTGGAGCTGAGCTGCACAGTTCCAGGTCCCAAGAACTCTGTCTCCTGTTTCATAATAATAATAGTGATTTATCCCCTGTGCTATTAAGCTGTTTGAATGACTCCATGCAGATCTTGGGGCCAGCATTTAATTTCTGTTGTCTAAGCTGAAGCTGCAATAGCAAGGGCTGACTTTCTGTTTCTTTCTTTCTCTCTCTCTCTCTCTCTCTCTTGCTTTCTCTCTCTCTTTCTCCCTTTCTCTTTCTCTCTTTCTTTCCTTCTTTCCTTCTTTCCTTCTTTCTTTTTTTTAATTCTTTCTTTTTCTTTAATTCTTGCTCTTTCTTTCTTTGTTTCTTTGTTTGTTTCTTTCTATTTCTTTAATTATTTATCTTTCTTTAATTCTCTCCCTTCCTTCCTTCTTTCCTTCTTTCCTTCTTTCCTTCCTTCCTTCTTTCCTTCCTTCCTTCCTCCCTTTCTTTCCCTCCCCCATGTTAAATGAGGCAATATGTCCCCTTGTTACATGAAACAATTCCTACATTTGCACTTCTCCGAAAACAATCTAGGTGTTATGCTGCTTCTAACTACACTGCTTAAATTCTTATTTGTATGTGTGTGAAGGACCACACTGATGTGATCCTGCCTATCATTTAAACTCCATGTTTTTTTCTCTATTTGGAATAGATATTTACCTCAAAAAAACAACAACATGAGAGAGCAAGCATCTATCTACAGCACTACTGTGCAAAATTTTAGACAATTTAAATAACCCTGAAATCTTCCAGAAAGGTCTCAGACTGCAGTGACTGTCACAGTGTTTCCCTCATAATTCACTGCACTGCAAGAAGAATTTTACCTTAGACCCCCTTCAGGAAAGTGTCCTTAGTTGGGTGGGTGGCACAACATTCATTGGCTCACACCATTATGGTGGGGTCAGTTTTGGAGTTATTATTATGCATCAATAGAAAATTTATTTTGAAATTTTTTTCTGTATTTAAAACCTCAATTTTAATATGCATAAAATAATCTGGTGTAAACTGTGTTGACTTAATTCCTACTTCTGGCAGTACACTGATGCAGTTCCACTGAAATGGGACTTCCCCTCAAATGGCAAGGCCATTTTATCAGATTAAGCTTTTTGAACACCTATTGTCCTATGTATTTTCAGATTCTTGACAATCTTTGATGAGGTCAATGGGTTCAAACACATAATGAGAAACAGAAAATAAGACTGAATTTTTTTACTTACCATTGAAATATCCTGAGTTTAAACTTCCAAATTTTCACTGAAAAATAAATCAAAGCTGTTAAATAATGATAATAATAACATTGGCAGGTTCCCCTCACATTAAAGCTTCTCTAGTATTTAATTTTGAAGCATCCAGAGATGTGTTATAAGATTTTTAAGATAATTTATTAAGAAAATATGAATAAGTAACCTAATAAACAGTTAATTCTAACTAACTGACCCCAGAGTCTTACTGATTACTACTAATTATGGGAGTGACTGGATCTGGATGGAATTTTCTGCACCAGTGTTTTTTTTCTGTTCATTTTCTTTTTTTCCCCACAAGAAGATGACATGATGAGAATTATAAATGATTGATGATTACAGTATTTTGGTTTTTTTTTTTTAAATTAAAAATATAAATCTGTTACATAATCCTGGACAGTTCATTCTGTATATATTTTTCAATGGCTGAAAAAAAAACCTTTTAGTTTCAACATTTATACATTTCTAAATCTAAAAAAAAAAGTCCTCTGATTTTGTCAAAAGGTAGTTTCATTTCGTTTTTCCCTTCAACTACGATCTTAAAAACCCTGTGGTCACATTTGAGTGTCAATCAATCCCATGTGTCCTATGTGGACTTCAGCTCATCTTAACTTCAGAGGCAGGATTCAGTTTGCAGGCAAAAGGTCTCAACGGATATGTATGTGTGCACATAAGTAAGTTCCCGTTTCAGTAAGCGGGGGTCTGGGGTTTCATTTGGCTGCCCTGACTCTGTGAGAAGGATCACACCACACAGTGGTGTCTGAAGATGTAACTGGGACTGTTTCTTCATTTGTAAAGATTGTTTTCTCCATAGCTGAGGAGTAGAGATTACTTCATTCTTTCAATGTATATGCCACCGACTGTGCAATGAAATTCCTTAAATTATGATAAAATTGCTCATTTCCTGAAGTGAACACAACAAACTAACAGACACAGTAATTTTTAGTAGATTTGGATTCAATTCAATTTTCCAGATGTTCGCCTGTAATCAGCTTAGGAACTCAAATCTCAGAACGGTGCTATTCACACAACAGCTGTTGCAAATTTTTCTTTTGAATCACACCAATCTAGGAGTGGGTTTGTTTACAGGCTGCCTCAGTGTTACATGAGGAACTGAATGATTACATTAAAAAAAATTTCTCAGAAATGTTCTTCTGACCATTTATGCAGTTTTGTTTTTATTATATTATAGCTCCATTTTTAAGTAATTTTTCTCATGAACTAGTAAATTTAGTTTTCTTCACCAGCCAGTGAATTTTACCACTAAATTTAATTTTAAAAAGCATTTTTTTTAAAAGCCAGTTTCCTAAGAGGAATGTGTTGGAAGGAAAAGGCATGAGTAGTCATTGAAGCTGTATTTGGTGTCCATCATCATGAGTATTTTCATAAGCTATCTTGCTTCAAATAGTGTAGTTAATAAACACACTCTTTTCAACAAAAACTAGTGAAATGTTTAGTCTGACCCTGTATAATTCACACCTTGATTGATCACCATATACAGAACTCAGTATCCTTTATCTGACTTTACAGAAAAAAAAAAAAAAATACAACTCTTCTCTTGATAATTTATTCCAGTGGTTAGCTATTCTGTGTTCGACTTTGTATTTGACTTCCGATATGTTGTAAATACAGTTTTTTTCTTATGCCTGGATTTGCTTGACTGAAGTGACCATCTAACCATCCCTAGCTCATCCACTTCACGTAGCTGCAGAACAACATAATTTATGGATATTTATTACATGCACAATTTATGTCTTGGTTTTGCTGCCTAAAAGTGCTTCATCTGCACTCCATCTACAGTCAGTGGAGAGAAATGTAGGGGGAATTGTTCTCAGATTTAAATATATAACTTTGTATGTGTTCATTTGGATTCACCTGCATCTGTGTCTTGCTCATAGAAGTCTAAAACCTCAATTCTGACTATCTTCAGACAAATACATTTGGATGAGATTAATTCCCACTTAAGTTTCTATGACTCAGACTTGTAACTTTTAACTCTTCCATTCCTGCCCCAGCTGGAAATGAACCCCCTCAGGTTTCAAAATCCAGGCTCTGGAAAAGGTAGATGCTTGAAAGTAGCCTTCAGGAAAGCTACTATGCTGAGAAAATATGCATGAAAATATGGAGATGACTATACCAATTGATCATCATGTTTGGTACCAATCTCTGATTTACAGACATGTCTCTGCTGAGGTTTTAAAAATAAAAGCCTAGCTAAATGACTGTAAGATTTTTGTAAGGCAGAAGAATATTAAGTTTTTGGACATATAAGGAAAAAAGTCTCACAGTCCCTGTTAATGGAGTAATTCAAGTAATTAACTATGCAAATTCATACATTGGGTGTCTGCTTGCAACCAGTCTACACAGTCTTTCTCTCACTCCGCCCACCCTCCGAGAGAATAGGGAGAGATAATATAAGAAAAAAGGCTTGAGGTTTGAGACAAGAACAGGGAGAGATCCTTAAAGTTGCCATTATGGGCAAAACTGACTCGACTTGAGGAAAACTATTTGTTTATTATTAAAATCAAAGAAGGATAATGGGAAAGACAACAAGATAACCTTCCACCACCCCTCCCTCTTCCTGGGCTTAACATTATCTCTACCGCCTCCCCCCCTGAGTGACACAGGGGTGAAGAGGGAATGGGGGTTACGGTCAGTTCATCACTTGTTGCTTTACAGCGCTACTTCCTTGTTGGGGGAAGAACTCCTCACATTCCTCCCCTGCTCCAGCATGATGTCCCTCCCACGGGCTGCAGTCCTTCATGAACTGCTCTGGCGTGGGCCATCTCTTCCATGAGGTGCAGTCCCTCCAGAACGGCTGCCCCAGCGGGCCCTCCATGGGCGACAGCGTTCTTCAAGCCTCCACCCGCCCCGGCGTGGGGTCCTCCCCGGGCTGCAGGGGGATCTCTGCTCCTCCGTGGGCTCCATGGGCTGCAGGGGGATCTCTGCTCCTCCGTGGGCTCCATGGGCTGCAGGGGGATCTCTGCTCCTCCGTGGGCTCCATGGGCTGCAGGGGCACAGCCGGCCTCACCATGGCTGCACCTCGGGCTGCAGGGGAATCTCTGCCGGGAGCAGCATTACTGCTCCCTCTGCTTCTGCACTGCCCTTGGCGTCTGCAGCCGTTCCTCTCACCAGAAATTCTTCACAGCCGGCTCAGGCAGACGCCTTTCAGGTTCTCTTCACATCTCATCTCCTCTCCAACTCCTGCAGCCAGGCCCAGTCAGCCACCCAGTGGGAGTCCAGAGGGTGAGGCCTGCAAGGCCCACAAGGCTTGGGCCTCCCCCTCTCTGCCCCTACTCAGCTGCTTCACGTCTTCTTATTTTATTATTTTTCCTTTCTTAAATGCGTTATTACAGAGGCGTTATCACGGAACATTCTGCTACCAATTGGCTCGGCTCTGGCCAGCAGTGGGTCTGCCCTAGGACTGTTTGAGTCCACTGAACAAAGGGGAAACAACTTCCAGCAGCTTCTTATAGAAGCTGGCACTATAGCCCCCCTCACTAAATAAAACCAGGACATTAGGTACAAAATCTTTGTACTAGATAATGAAGATATTTTAGTGTCAAGTATTCTTATGAGACATTAATGAAGTTAGCATGCATTTTTCAAGCTGCCTGCAAAAGTTGGAGTTTCACAACATTGCGTGTCTGATGATATTCTGATGCAAGCATTGTATTAATTGATTAATTAAATGATAGACTAATTTAAGTAAATTGTGAAGTGCAAAACCAAGGGGTTTATCGGAAAGGAGTATAAACAAACAGAAAAGCTCAAACTATCTGTTTTGTACAGTGTCTTTAGTTCATCTTGCTACTAAGCCAAAGGTGTAGGAAATATGGCAGTGAAATATTCAAATTTATTAAAGTATTTACTATTTATGTTACTAAATGTTGTGCAATGTGATAATGAAGAAGGTTAAATTTATATAATGTGGGCTTTGCTATGTCAGCGTGGAGTGTTTCCTTTCATATCTTTCCAAATTCTTATATAACTGTTTGGAAGGGTGAATCTCATTAAAGACCAGATATTTAATTGACCCATTCCATCATCCCAAACAAGACCAGTCTGTTCTCACATTTCAAGGTACTGAGTACTAATACACATGTCCTCCTAATATATCTAAACATAACAATGGCTTTTCCTAAAGGTTAGTGAGGCTTTATTATTTTTGCAGGACACTTTTCCTGTTTGACAAGTTCTGTTGTGAAAGGTCTTACCTGTTCCCCACTTCCTTCTCCTATGTGAAACTATCTAGACTTTTCTAATCCTGCGTTTGCTTTGTCCTTCAGACCTACACTTCATTTAGACAGCCATTTTTTGTTCTCTAATATCAGAGCCACTGAAATTTTGTAAAGGACAAGGACCTCCTGCTTTTTGAGTGGGTGCTCCTGAATAACACTCCCACATAGGTTTGTATAAATACATAAACTTTTACATACACGTATGTTGAACTGAAAAAACTTTAGAGAAGAAATCTGCAGCAGGGAGTAGCATTCTCCTGATGTCCTCACAAGGGATTTGAGACTAGAGAAGAAATACATCCCAATTAAAAAAAAAATCCTAATTAATTTTCATGTGGAGAAGTTTTTACTGTTGAGGATTTTGATTACTGTTGTTATTGTTTTAATTTTTAACACATGCATGTGCATAGAAATAACTTGAGCCTGCCTTAAAAAGCACTAGAGTAATTAAATGAGACTAACTTGATGAATGTTATCGTATGCACCCTGGTTGCTGGGTACTGAAGTTCTATCTTCTTTTAATAATTTGGTGAGATAAAGGGATGCTAAACTGAATATAATGTACTCAATTCAGCAGGCAGCGACTGGAGCAATCAAAACTTCTCCAAAAGATAAAGAAAATTGTATGGCTTGTGTAATACACATGTTGAACTTACATCACACACCCTTCATTCAAGAAAAGTTGTCTGGAGATATTATCAGTGAAGTAGTTTAGATTCGTTCAGATGTGACATAAGATGACATAAATATCCATTTGTGGTTATTGGTGAAGACCCATTACAGCTGCTACGATGTGCCTATGCCTCACAAGAGAAGAGATTTCTGAAAAAAAAAAGAAAGAAAAAAAAAAAGCTAACTTCTCTTTTTCCTTCTTTCCCCCTTCTTTAATCTCCTTCTCTCATTCCCTTCTTTCTTCTACCTCTCTAAGCCTCTTCCTACATTTCCATCATCACATCTCCTCACTGCTTTTTCTTATGCTCAAAATGAATCGATTTTCCTTTTCCTCCAACATACTCTGTCAGACTCACATCTTTCCTAAAGAATGTCCCCACATTTACCTTCTTTCCTTGACTCCTGACCCTGCAGCTACTCTTCCCACTCCATATTCTGGCCTTGTTCACAGCCTCACTCATTGTCTTCTTACATTTGCTTTTTGCTGCAGAATGACCAAATAATACTGTTATAAACAGACAATATTATTTTTACAATTGAGATGTTGCTCTACGTAAAGAATATAGCTAAGTACTCCAGACTGTGATTACAGTCAGTATCTTCTCCTCCCCTGATTAATTGTTGGAAATGAATGGAGCTAAATGAATGCTTTTTAAATAAAAAAAAAGGCAACTTTTTAACTAAAAAAAAAAAGTTTAAAACACTGATTTGAGCATTAATCTGCTTTGTTTGAAATATATTGGGTTTGACAGACTTTTGCTGTATCCCACTTATTGCCAGACTCTGTGCCAGTTCCTGGTAGAGAGCCACAAATGCAGGAATCCTGCTTTTTGGTATTCTCTGCTCTGTGACAGATTTTGTAGTCCTGCTTTTCGATATTCTCTGATCTGTGACAGATCTTCTGAAGGGTGACATACCCTGAAACTCAATGTTTTTAACACAGGAAGAACCCATGGCAATGCACTCTGAGCCTGAAAGTTCTTCACCCTCAAGTTTCTAATCATGAGGTTGAGTCATCAAATAGGTAAACCTACTGAGGCTCAAGTCCTGGACAGTTTCCCTCAGGACATTGCAACATCTAAAACTGAATTCAGGTCATACTCAAAATCCAA
The DNA here is from genome assembly GCA_009806455.1 of Tetrax tetrax. Classification (NCBI taxonomy): domain Eukaryota; kingdom Metazoa; phylum Chordata; class Aves; order Otidiformes; family Otididae; genus Tetrax; species Tetrax tetrax. Next base: position 166,022 of record WHYT01017397.1, on the reverse strand, counting down.
ATAGTTCAAATTTTCCTCAGATTAGAAATCTTGCCAGCCCTAGTGTACTCTTATTTAACAAGACTGGTACTGCATGCACAAGATGGTCATTTTGCCCTTATGGTCAATGTGTGCAGTTATCGTCTACAACAGCAACTGAGTAGTAGTGGGTGTAATTTAAGGGCTAAATTGAAAAATCTCTGACATGAATGAAAAACAAAGTCTGATAGACATCAGCAGGGGTTTTTTTGGATCAACTTAATATCCTATTCGTTGACTAAAAAAAAAGGTGGCAAAATTTTCAGGATTCCTCAGTGAATAAATTGACTTGACAATGATGTAGGGTGGGTGATATTTAATGAGCCACTGGGAAAGGTAAATTTTAGTTAGATATTACAGTCTCCCTCTCTTTCTTAAATAACCACTAAATAATTCAATGTCTCAGTTTCCCATTGTGAAATAGGGTTAATAAGCACTTCCCTTACTAAGGTAGGGAGAAAGGTAGTTCAGAGAATTGATATTATATTTTAAATGATAATGAGGGTTAGGTAGGTATTTTGGGTAGGCTAAAACATTGTCCCCAGCTATGAGGGTCTTGGTCCCTAAGCAGCATCAAATTTTTTTCAGAGATTTTTTTCCTATCTGCTTGTTCAAATGGGAGATTATTCCTTTGCACAAAATTACCACCAGAAATACCTTCTACAAGTGATGATTCTCAAAGGTAGTGGTAAAAAATAGAAACAAATAATAATGGCATTCCAGAAAAGCCTACATTTTTTATAGGAGTGGCTTTCATGAGAAATCAGAGCAGAGGGGAGACATGTAATATATTTCTCGGTATTAATAACTGCTTATTCTGCTTACACATAACAAAAGAGATTTTAATCACTCTGGCAATCTCTCTCTTTGAAATGAACATCACATATTAATCTTTGGACAAAACTGAAGCAAATGAAGGTAAAACCTAGAATATAAAAGTTCCATCAGAATTCTTATTGAAAACAGTAAGGATCTTTATTGAAACTATCATATTAAAGTTTCCCGGTGTTTATTTCTTTTCGCAGGAGCTCTTTATTTTATGTCTTGAATACTATTTCCCTAAATAAAATTGCACTGTGCAAAGTGCCATTATGATTTTCAACATTCATTTCCAGAGGGGCTCCTGCTAGTCCGCAGCTATAACTATGATGAAAAGGGGCTGAGGACAGCCTGTTGCAATAATGCCATCTCCTCATCTATCAACCCAGCAGATTATATGAGTAGCATCTCCTTAGAATAGAAACTCAGAGATATAGTAATCAATGAGGTCTGGCATCCTGAGCACCCACACGAATTCTTTACTATAAAGGATGCCAAATTGTTACTGCTGTACAAAATCTGTGGAATTGTAGTCAACAAGACTGAGAGCAGGAAGAAAGGCATTAAGGGTTGAGTGAATATTTTGGGAATGGTCTCTAGTTTTAAATAAATGGCATTGGTGTGTGTTTTGGAATTTCCTGCAAGTTTTATGCTGTGATTTCACAATGCCGGAGCTTTAGGGGTCAAATCAGAGCCAGAAGCAGCCATATACTTTCCATATCTCTTATTCCTCCCTTGATGCAAGCCAGCTATTGACAGTACCTGTGTGTGAGATGCATCAGGAAACTGAGTTTTCTCCCTCCGGTTCTGAAGGAGAATTTTTTGCTATCGTGTTATTGCTCTTTGTAGTACTGAGGTTTTTAACTCAGACCAGGTTCTTCCTGCAGTGTGAGTGTAGCAACAAGCAATCAAAGCCAGAAAGGAGAAGCTGTAACTCCTTAGTCTGATATTCCCTCCAGACATTTCCTACCAAAACCCTACAGAATGTAGAATGTGGTCTGTTCTTAATCAATCTAAGATCCAAGTTGTTCTCTGTAGGCTCTTGTCACTCTTCAGCAACTCTGGAAGAGACCAGGGACAACTAGGATGTTAGTTTAGCAATGACTGTTGGGGCCTTAATGAGGTGAGATGAGATGAATCTGGCCCTTAGGTACTGATGTCAGAGATACCAAACCATTTCCAGCTACCCAAATTCTGGAATCAGGATCACATGAGTTGGACAGAGTGAGATTAATTAGCAGTATCATACCGATAAAGACATTCACACATTGGAAGGTTATAGGCTCTTCCAGTGACTATTGCTTCCACAGAGAAGACAGTTAAGTGTATTGTAAGTAACTTACAATTAGTAACTTAAGTACAAGATCAGGTCTTTGGCCATCTGTGGTATACTTGTTGTTATAGGTATGCCTTATATTTGGTCCTGATGTTCCTGAAAACATATAAATCTGCTTCAGCTATCTATTCAACACAAGTGAAAGAAATTTAAAAATTACGCCCAAGAGTGGTAAGCTCTGTAAAAAACATTTTTCTACTTATTAACTACATTGTTGACCTTTTACGTATTCTAAAGCATTGCGTACCTTTCAGCACATGACATAATACTAGAAGCAACTTAGGTGATGATCCAAGGTTCAGGCTTATCCTAACTCCTAGCTTGAATTTATCTCAAGATACCATAACTTTCTGCATTGGCTTATCGAGCCCTCTGTTTCAGCAAGAACTGCCCTATATACCCCACAGCGCTGCCCATCACTGTTGAGGGCTACAGCAATTTGTGTTAGCGTGGGCACCTCCAGTCCTCAGAGATAAGAATACGACCTGCAGTGTTTCGTCTGCAAAGCAGTTTTCAGAAAAATAGCTCGTTCACTGACCCACATTGCCTTTCATAAGGAACAAAATATTAGAAGGTATTTCAGTCCCAGCCTCACAGTCTAATATTAGATAAGAATATTTAAAATGGCTAGGAAAGGCTTTTGTCTATAGTCTCAGGTCAGGTTTTGAAATCTTTGCAGACTCTCTCTCCAGGGAGGCTGTATAGAGAGAGACATCCTTTCAGCTCACCCTTGAATGCACTTTGAACAAGCAGCTGCTTTTACTGTAAGCATGTTATTAATGGTGTCTTTTCAAAAGCAGAGATAGTACCCTGAAAAATGTTCTATTGATTTTTTCCCTTTCCCTGTCCCTGTTTCAATCACACTCGTTTGAATGGCTTTCAATTTTAGCAACAAGAGATTCTTCGAAGAAAAGTGGTGTCTAGATGCAGCCTTAAATAAAATCATTGCTCAATTTAAGCTCTGAAAAATACTATTGATATTTTAATAGAAGATTGGAGAACCATTTGCTGGTTCAATAATAGCTACAAGGAGTTTATGCATAGGAATCATGCAGAAGGATCATTTTATTATTCATGTTAACAGAAAACAGCAACCTAAATCTTGACTTACTTGATTATTACATGTCAAGGATCTTAGGAACACGGAAATATTTCATTCTAATTTTCTAAAGCGGAAATGTGCACTGAGATACCTGTGCAGAGTTTAGAACATAAAACTGCAAATAATATCGTATGATATGTTTCTATGTAATAATAATAATGCAGAAGAATCTGCGAGTAAGAAATTGTGCACACCTGCAAATATGATTTCTCTTCTGACTTTTGTTATGGTTGCTGTCAGAATCATAAAATCATAGAATCATAAAATAATTTAGGTTGGAAAAGACCTTTAAGATCATCGAGTGCAACAGTCAACCTAACAGTGCCAAGTCCACCACTAAACCATGTCCCCAGGCGATACATCAACACTTCTTCTAAACACCTACAAGGATGGTCACTCAACCACTTCCCTGGGCAGCCTGTTCCGATGCTTGACAATCCTTTTGGTGAAGACTTTATTCCTAATATCCAATCTAAACCTTTGCTGGTGCAACTTAAAGGCTACTTCCTCCCTATCACTTGTTACTTTGGAGAACAGACTGACAGCCACCTCGCTACAACCTCCTTTCAGTTAGTTGTAGAGAGCAATAAGGTCTCCCTTGAGCCTCCTTTTCTCCATATTAAACAACCTTAGTTCCTTCAGCCACTCCTCATAGGACTTGTTCTCTAGATCCTTCAGCAGCTTCGTTGCCCTCCTTTGGACACACTCTAGCACCTCAATGTCTTTCTTGTAGAGAGGGGCCCAAAACTCAATCCAGTATTCAAGGTGCAGATTCATCAGCATTGAGTACAGGAAGACAATCATTTCCCTGGTCCTGCTGGCCACGTTATTTCTGATACAAGCCAGAATGCTATTAGCCTTCTTGGCAACCTGGGCATACTGCTGGCTCATGTTCAGACAGTTGTCAATGAACACGCCCAGGTCCTTTTCGACTGGGCAGCTTTCCAGCCACTCTTCCCAAGCCTGTATCATTTCATTGAGCCTTCATTAACCTCATACAGCTGGCTTGTCTCGATCCCTTAAGCAGATCAACACTCATGCCCAACTTAGTGTCATCTGCAAACTTACTGAGGATGAACCCAATCTCCTCGTCTAGATCATTGGTGAAGATATTGAACAGAAATGGCCCCGATACTGAGCCCTGGAGGCTCAGTTACCAGTCACCAACTGGATTTAACTCTATTCACCACAACTCTTTGGGTATGTCCACTGAGAGAGTTTTTTACCCAACAAAGAGTACACCCATCCAAGCCATGAGCAGCTAGTTTCTCCAGGAGAGTGCTGTGGGACATTCCCCTACACGCCCACTCTCAGGATGACATCTATGGTAGGTCTGATGGCATCTATGTGAGAGGTTCTGCAGGAAGGAAAGGGGCACAGGTATGGGTAGAAAGACAAAGCAAGGCAAAGTGGTTTTACATTTGTGGAAAGAAGCTTGAGAATATATCATAAATGCACTTTATTTTTAATTCCAAGATCCATATGAAAGAAGATCTGTATTTTTTTACATTTTGAGCAAACTCCTGACTTCCAAGAACCCATAATTTCTTAATGGTGGTAACTGAAAAACACTACCACTATATAAATGGTATAATTTTTCAGAGATAACGAGCAGAGAAATAACTACCATACATACTAGAAGTTGTAAGATATGAGCTAGAAGTACAACTTCTTCCTCTTGAGCCAGAAACACAATTATATTATGCATAAAATTTACACAGCGTTACTCATAATACTCATATGCCAAATTCTTTGGTTCCCTAATGTCAGTTGTGTTGCACTAAGCACTGAAAAGTGAAGTTAATATTTGGAAGCAAAGACAGAAGTTTAGGAATATGTAACTGCTTTAAAATGCTGGCTTGACTTTCCAGACTGTTTTCAACCAAGAATATTGATTTATGTTTTCACATGTAGGAAAAATACCAACCAACTGAAAAAAAAAAAAAAACCTTTCCATGAAGTGCAGTCTTTTTGCTTTCAACCCTTTGCCCATAAAGACTTAGATATTTATCTGGTGGCTGCTCGCTGCCTTTAACAGGCTATGGTTACCAGTGTGAGCTTCGACAGGAGAGCTGTTACATTTTTATTTCAACACTATGTCCTACATAAAAGTTGGCAATAAGAGAAAGTACTATAGGATATGACTCCCCCATGGTTTCTTCCTTTACATGCTGACATTTTTTACATGTCAACAATGCTCAAGTGAAGGTATCTTATTTAAAAAAAAAAAAAAAAACAAAAAAAAACCCCCAAAAAATCAGAAAGACAGAAAGGAAGGGAAAAGAAGGTGGAGGTGAAGGCAAATAAAACAAACTCAAGCATCTTCTGGTCATAATAAGCAGTTCAGGTGTTCTTCATGTCTTTAACTTAGAGATCAGTTTATGAGAAATTTATTCAGATGCAATATGTAAAACAGGAATATGTAAGCTAGGTAGCCTGATGCAGGTATGAAAATTCAGTTCCTTAGCAACATTCACTGTTTAGAGCCCCTTTCCTTTGTCTTGTCTATGCTTTTGTCAAACTGATCACAGCTCAAATATGTTTCCGGACTTCAGTCATGATCACGTGGATGATTATGTCCATACCTCTACACTGCCCCTGTTCTCACCCGCTTGCTTTTTCTTACCAAAACTGCTGTTAAAGTCTCTGTTTTATCTTACCAGAATTTTAATTAGATACATTTTCTGTTGAAATATGGTCCTGTTCAGACCTTCAAAAATATTCATTTTCAGTTCTGTTTTCTTGTTTTCATCTGAAAAGGGAAATACAAAGTTGAAAAAAGGTAGAAAATCAGCTTATATTCTCCATATCTGCATGAAATCATTAGATTGTGTTCAGCCTGCAGTCCTTAATAAACTCATCATACTGTCCTACAGAACTTCTGTAAAGCCTATTATTTCTATCTTACAACTATATATCTGATTATGCCTCCCAAAATATACTACTTTGCACTTGTCGCCGCTGACTTTCAATTAATTTATTTTTAAAAATATTTTCCTAATATGTTCAGGTAATTTTGAATAAAATTCATTTCCACTAAAACACTTCAAGACTTTCTCATCTGTCTGTGACCAAATAATGTATGTCATATTCTATGCTGCCATACACATCACTGATATTAGGAATACCAGGATAGAACTTCACTTAATGTCTCCTTTCATTTTGACAATGAACTGTTCATAAATGCTCTGTACAAGTTTTGTATTGTGCTTTTGATTAAATAATTCCTAGTCTTGCCTTAAAGAGGAGCCTTTTGTTCCTGATGCACTGCATAGCTCATTTGGATTTCTTTGCAGAGATGGGTAGATGGATACAGTTATCAGTCCTGTTTGTTACCTGTTATGTTTTCAATTGCTGTAATGTATCAACTGTTTTCTTGTTCCACAAATTAAAATCTTTTGCGTTTGCTCAGATAAGTAACACTACTGGCTCAACTTGTTTAAAAGAATATCATAATATAAGCTGATTCAAACTACAGAACAAAATTTTGGTTTAGATTGTACATAAGTGATTGCATTTCCTCAATTTTCCTTCTGATTATTATCTTATGTTTTATTTTATTGTCTTATGTTTTATTTTATTATCTTAACTATTCTATCAGATCACAGTTTTGTGCATTGGATTTTTTTCACCATAGTTCCTACTAGTAAAAATGAAAAAAAAAAATCTCTTTCTTGATCTTCTCCATTATTTTGCTAGTACAGTGTCGCCTCTAGTATATTTTGCGGTACTTTTGCTATTTTTGTCCTTCTTTATCCTGGGTAATATACTAAACATTGCTTAGTCATGAATATAATTACTGTATTTTCCGTCATGTAGTTCATAAATTCCACCATGGGAGCCTCACTCACATTTTGTATTTTAAACAAGAATTCCTTTTATCCAATTAGTTCACCAAGTGGCTTCTAGATTCCATGTTCTCAAAGAAAACAGGGTAACTTCTACAAACACACTGGGAGGTTAGTGATGGTTTCTGTATTACGAGCCAGATAAGGGAAGAGGTTGTTCTTTCATGAAATAGATTCTCAGTACTAATCTCTCAGAAAAGTCCATAAATCAGAATTACGGAGTAGTCATGGAGAAGGATGAATTTTGGAGCTTATAGTAATGGCACGGTGAGGCTCTAACAGTGACAACCAAGGACAGAGACAGATTTGTGGTAGAAATGTTTCTTTTCCCATTTTGTAACCTAGTTGCCAACTTTACAATCCAAAACCTAATTCTGAACTTTACTATAACAGGCTTAATTTTATCTACTCCTTAAATCGTGTTCTGTTGTTTCAAGAGGATATGATAGGCAATGTCTTGTGCCTCCTCAGAAAGCAGTGAATCATTGTACAGCACAGAGCAGCCATACTTGCTGAGCCTCTACCATTCAGAATATGTTTTGAAACTCTCAAATTAGGATGGCAAGTCACAGCTGCAAGGATTAACTTGAGAACTGGTGACACCAAGTGCCAAATCTGTAGAGAGCTGACGCCTTCAGCAGAGGTATTCAATTCTCTTCAGAAGTCAACAAAACTATTTAGATACATTATAGTAACTTCTTCCATGCTTCTGATCAGACTTTTTTTTTTCCTGCCTTTCAACAGCAAGTAACTTTGTTCTTGCTGACCAGGCCTACTCTCTTCACATAACTCTGCAATTTCTTCTATTTTATACAGTTCATTAGTCTATCTTTGCTGAAGAATGCTCAGCTTTTCAGAAAACCTAGTTTTTCTTTGCTTTTTCTCTACATTTTCTAAGAGAAATCTTTGATCTCTTTGGTCCCACTTAGATTTCATTCACTTTTATAGGCCGTACACTTGGCTGTAAACTTACCAGTGCAACTGTAGTTTGTGGACAGACTAAATTAGAGTGACTGTATTGACTGCAATACAACTGTGCTGCTTTATTTTACTAGACATCTGCCTGAATATTTCAAGTCGACAGGGTTACACTGATTTATGTCAGCTGAGGCATCTGTCACCTGGAAGAAGTATTCAACGGTTGCCTCAGATTTATGGGGTCAGACTTTGCTTGTAGGAAACTCCCTACGTACTCCAAGTTCCTTAGGTTGTTCACATCCATTCTCTTGTCTCTTCCAAACACTGAAAGATGACTGCTCACTCAAGCTGGTAAATATGCCAGTAGCATCCCTTTGGATAAGGCCTTTATTGAATTCTAGTAATTAACATGGAACTTTGGATCTGTTGAAAGGTTTTCTTCTTCAGTCCATATTCTTTGTCAGCATCCTTTATGTGTATGAAAAACACATAAATGAGATACTGTCTTTCTAATGACAGACATTGTTAGCATGTGCTGCTGAACTCCTTCGAGTGTGACAACCTAGGAATGGTGGGTTGCTGATCAAATGTGGTGATTCTTGATTTGACTTACATTAACAGTGGGTCTGTGCTGCCCAGATATCAGGAAAATCAGTCCTGGAAGTTCTATGGCCTATTTTTGCTACAAATTGTAAAGAATCTGAGGGCACTAATAGGCTTTAATTGTCCTGCCGAAGCTCCCAGGGGAGCCCTACTTACCCTGGCGTCCAACACTTCTTCCTCAGTAGACCCCAGACTTCACTGTAATTAACTTGTCTCCTGTATGGACCTCTCAGACATACACTGTGGCTTGCCTCCAGCCTTGGTCCAGCCCTTTCACCTTTGCACCTTGATGGGACCCACTGGCTGAACCCTTGACATGGTTCATCCTCTTGCCTTGTCTTGGGCTATTGACAGACTCTTGTCACTGGCTTCCAGTTCTGCTTGCTATGATGGGACTCCTCCGTTAGTGAGGGCACTGTCTGCACTAGGTTATCTTCTGCCCTGAACTTGTCCCTCATCACAGGGCAGCCCTGCTCTTGCTCTGTTCTGACACGGGTAACAGCACATGTTCCATTCAGTCATTAGAAATTTGAATAAATTGCTCTGATATGAGAGAACTGGATATTTTATATCAGTTGTTTCTTCAAGGAATTAAAGCTCCTTCATGTCAACTGGTCAGTTGCCAGTGACCCAAACAGATTCTTCCACAGCTTTGGACAAAAGGGCCATCACCCAGTGAAGGGAAGTCTTTTAGTCCTCAGATGTAAAATCTACCACCCAGAAAATATTTAAAATATTAAAAATATTAAAAAATATTACAATATTTAAAAAATATTAAAATATTTAAAACATTTCCTTTGATTTTTTACTCCAAGGACTGAAAAAGTAGCTCAATCTATCTGCATAGAGTGGTGGGGGGAGATACCTCATTTCCAGAAAGAGGGAGGACAGGAAGAAATGCCGGAGCGAGACTCCTGGGGGATGACCTTGCTTTGTGCACTATGAAAGAGGTTGGAGTAAAGGACGTGACAACCCTTGGGAAGGATGAGGCAATTTGTGAGCTCTGAGAAACATTTAATACTGGGCTCACTGGGGGAGTTCGTGTTACATCACGGGGGTGAAGTGAGAGGTCACAGAAGCTGCCGAGAACCTGTCACTGCCCAGATAGTGAAGAAAGAGGATTGTTTTGGCGTTAAGGGTTGGAAAGCAAATACAAGACTTGTTTTGCTTGCTTTGGCCATCCCTGGTGAGAGATCTTTCATGTCAAAAGTAAATAGAGTCAGTCACCACTGATAGTGATCTGTGTCTTTTCACATGTTAAGTATATTTAACTGTCGATAGACATGTCAGAGCCTGGTGGCTGGGCCAAAACTTGCTTTCATTTACGTCAGTTGAAATCTGGAGAAAGTCCGCCAGAGTCAATATAAATTCCTCCAACTTTATGAGAAATGTCTGCGAGGTGTATTTGGCTCACAAACACAGTAAGTGAAGGACCAGAATAGCAATGTTTTCACATATATTTTCATCTTGAATTGAATAAACAGTTGAAATCTTAAAATGTTTCGTGGGATGAAAGCTTCTTAGAAATTATTTGGGAAGTGAAATAATTCATTCCTGGTAGTTTTAATGTTAGCTTTCATCTGTTGAAGCAATGGCAGTTGTACACCAACAGCTGAACTTCTCAAACACGGTGGGGCCTGGCATCCCCACAGGTATTGTGTCTGTCTTTAGATAGGCACTTATTTACATCGCCTACTTAGAGCTGGAAAAGAGCAAGTCTGAGGATAAAAACCATTAGTAAGCAAAATTATCCATCTCCATTGGAGTTATAGGCTAATATCTCTTTATGCTGGATTACATTCAAGCCGGATGAGTTTGTCAATGGCAATATTTTTTCACAGGACTGACCTGTTTGAGGGAGAAATCCCAGTGGCTCAAAACTACTTCATTCACTCTCTCCTTCCACTCCTTGCTCTCCTAACCTTTGTGAAGGTGGCATGAATCACTCTGCGGTTTGATAAGGGAGCTGCTAATAAGGATGGCCATTGCGATGAGATGAAGGACTGTGATATGAACAAATGACATCTCAGAACTGCGATCTCAGCTGAGCTCATCAGCTCATTTTAGAGACAATTCTAGTTTAATTGGGTGTGTGAGAGCAGTCTCACAGCTTTTACTTCTCCATTTAAAACTGGATGAAGGAAAAGCCTTTATTAATGGAAATTACAGCATTTATTAGCTGAACATGTTACATGAAAATGAATTGAGTGGTAATTCTTACTCATCATCTTACACTGTTTAATTCTCACATGTGTAATTCGGCAATGCTGGGCTGAGATCAGGCTGTTTTCTAGGATGTCTGGTCCTTTACGAGTCACCTTTGGAAGGATCTTTCAAGTCCATCAAGGAAAAATAGTTGTCAGCTATGTGAAGGGTGGGAAAAAATTCTGTCTCTCCAGTCGGTAACAAAACACACTGTAATTTCAGCTGAGCCAGGATTTCACCTGTTACCTTTTAAATCTCTAGACTTTAAGTTTGTTTCTCAGCCTACAAGCCCTATCAACACCAACAGTGAGCCTACACTTTGGCAATCAGGGGAGCTGCTCATTTCCTTCAGTCACTCTTATCTGCTGCCAAAGCTTTCCAGAATAACAGAAGACAGGATAACTTGTGTTTTGCTTATTTCCAGTCTCAATGGGAAAAAATCAGTCTTATATATTTTTTATAGCTGTGTACAGTAATACGAAGTTTGATTGGGTTTGCTCACTGCCACATGTTATTGCCTTGGAAATAACTCCTCTCTCTGCTGTTTGCAGATCCTAGTACAGTGTCTGAGCTTTTGTGCATGCACTCAGCATCCCAGCACCTTTACTTACATCTCTCACAAGGATGTAGAGGCTGCATTTGTCCAAGCAAAATGCACAGACCAATACTCTTCTGATGCAAATCCCATGGAAATTAGTATCTTCTAACTGTTAAAGTCAACAAATACAAATTTAGGGTCTACAGCAAACCAGGACAAGTGAGTAGTTTTCAGTAATATACAAAATAAAGTGTTTCAGTGACCAGAATTTGAAGTGTGAGTGTATGATTTGACAGACTGAAAGAACTGCTCCTGGTTTAACAGCTATCTTGCAAAGATGCCAGAAGACATGTGGAACCCTGTGGGTGAAAATGAATACTGTTTTATTGACTCAAGACTCTAGGACAGGTTCACAGACTGTGTAGGTATGTTTCGTTTCCCTGAACATACACATACACCAAAAAAAAAAGTGCTATCTGGCCTTCTGCAGTGGCAGTGATGATTTATTAATTTCTTCAGCTGAAGTTCTTCAGTGGCAGTTACAAGTGGCAAAGAGAAAAAAAGTGAAGCAGCAGAAAGTGAGACACTATTTTTCAATGTCTATTCTTTTAGCAAGAGCATGTTGGTTGTCCTTGTGTTGTCCTGCAGGAGCTGCTCTGAACCCAGCTACTACATTGCATTTTCCACAGCAAAGTAAAGGATAGATAAAGGAAAAAAATATTTACTTAAAATAGAGAAAACAAGACTGACCCTGTGCCAGGGATTGATTGTCTATCTGAACGCCAGAGAATTTTGACCCATGGTCATCATTAGAGGGGGAAACAGGAAAATACAGCAACCTGTGATCTTAGGGCAAATGTTTACATTTCTTCACCTATATTCCTGAAAAATTTCCCTTGAGTCACTGTAACTCTGGGGAATGGTATATATTGCATGTGAATGAAATTGCTACTCCTTTTAGTGAGGGTACCTAAGACTAACTGCTGAAAAAAAAAGAAATAGATGGAAAGTGTCTATCTGGAAGATATGTTTTCTTTTCCCATAAATATCACTATGATTTTGGTAGAGTCAAAACTCATCCCTTCTCAATAAGAATAACTGATGCAGAAGTCATTTGGTCCCTCCAGATTTTAGAAAACTGCTGGGCTGAAACATGTAGGTGCAATTCCTTCCTGGAAACTCATGTAGGAGAAACGTAATTTTTTTTTTTCCTAATGAAGGGTCTGAACTCTAGTTGACCATGAATGTGTGTGACAAGTTTTCTTTTATACAGGAAACCTGAAATCAAGGTACATGGAAAGACCACAGCATTTCAGATATGGCAGTCGTCCTGTCTTAGGAGTACAGTGAATTAATTACTCATACAAAGGGCCTGTAGTATCTCTGTGGAGTACTCATATTATTGCAGCAACATCAAGGACGCTGAAGCATAGTACAAATAATATCTTTTTTTAGTTTAGTCTGTCTTATAACTGTTTTAGTTGGGTGCAATAACACTGTTTTAACATCACAGAAAATTGCTCTAGATCAAGATCAAAACTGATTGGTTCTTCTTTCACCACTATGAAGCTTCGAAGAAAAAAAAAAAATTAAAAGTGGGATTTAGATTTAATCACTGCTACTTCTTAGTGTCTCTTGCTGTCAGGCTCAGGTATCCGTAGTGTTAACTGGGGAGCTGCCTGTGTGTGTATAATATTTTTCATGTACTCTGTCTTAACGTTTTGTAAGTGCTCTGCTTTCTGAAGAGCTAAGCAGCCAGTTTGGACTCAGTTCAATGTGGCCATATGCACATATACTTTCCTAGTAGGTTTTGCTTTCACAGCTTGTCTACATGGGGAAGTGAGATTAGTGTATGAATTTACAACACACTAGCTACTGCGTATGGTTGAAGAACAGGCTCCACTGAACCTCATGAGCTACAACTTTATGTTCACCTTCCTGGCTGCCAGGAGAAGCAAAAATTAGGAATAACTACAGGAAAAGTGCCCCATTTTATGTTCGGTCTTGCTCAAGCTTGGTCTGTCAAGATTGTATGGAAGATGACTTGAGTTCATGTTGAGAGGCCACGTTGTTCCCCTTTCTTCAGAAATCTCAAACTACGATTGTAAACGCCTACAAAAGCTTAAAGAGGATTTTCAAATGAGGTTAAATACAGTGGTGAAAATAAGCAAAGGTGCAGTTCCCGCTTTCTACTCATGGAAAAAGTGATAGTTGCCTTGCTCTGAGGCCTGCGTTCACTGTAGAAACTGCGTGGGAACTACAACAAAGATTCAGCAGTGACACAGGATTATGAAGCTCAATACGAGCCGGCAATGAGTGCTTGCAGCCCAGAAAGCCAACTGTATCCTGGGCTGCATCAAAAGAAGTATGACCAGCAGATCAAGGGAGGTGATTCTACCCGTCTACTCTGCTCTGGTGAGACCCTCACTGCATTACTGCATCTAGCTCTGGAGCCCCCAACATCAGAAGGATGTGGACCTGCTGGAGTGAGTCCAGAGGAGGCCACAAAGATGATCAGAGGGCTGGAGCAGCTCTCCTCTGAGGACAGGCTGAGAGAGTTGGGTCTGTTCAGCCTGGAGAACAGGAGACTCTGAGGAGACCTTGCAGTGGTCTTCCATTACCTAAAAAGGGCCTACAGGAAAGATGGGGAGAAAATTTTGGGCAGGGCCTGTTGTAATAGGATAAGGGGTAATGGTTTTAAAGTAGGAGGAAGCAGATTCAGTCTGAACATAAGGAGGAAATTTTTTACACTGAGGTTGGTAGAACACTGGCCCAGGTTGCCCAGAGAGGTGGTGGATGCCCCATCCCTGGAAACATTCAAGGGCAAGTTGGACGGGGCTCTGAGCAACCTGATCTGGTTGGAGATGTCCCTGCTCCTTGGAAGGGGGTTGGACTGGATGGGCTTTAAAAGTCCCTTCCAACCCAAACTGTTCTATGATTCTAATATATTCCATCTAACATGCATGAGAGTACCCTGGAGCAACGTCTGAATTTAATGATGTTAACATCAGCAAAAGGTCCACTTGAGCAGTGTTAACAAATTAGCCTGGAATAAAATATTTTTCAATTTCCAGCCATTTTGCAATATACATATCAATGACTGTGCCCCACACAATTATTACAAAAACAAAATAAAATCTTTATTTAAGAGACTTCAATAATGAAAATTTCTTTTTTTTTTGTTGTTTTCTTTTAACAATTTTCTATTTTCCCAGGTGACAATTCAAAAGCCCTTTTTTGTCCTGTTCATGTTACAGCCCGCCTTTGAAAATCTAAGTAAGCATGACTGAAGAATGAGTACAATCCACCATTGCATTCTGGTCTATTTTCTAACCTGTGTAAAAATGAAAGTGAGGAAGAGATGCAAATCTCTATTCGTACCTCTTACAAATGGCAGAACCAGCAGCATTTCTTGAAAACCGGATTCTGTAAAGCTCCAGACTGGATGCGCAGAGGCAGCTTACGTAAGGCTTAAAAAAAAAAAAAAAAATACATCTGAGTAAATGGACTTATTACATGCAAACTTCTCAGTCTTACATTTCAGTTATCCCAAACTGCCTGCCTGTTGAGCTACTGCTGTTTCAAGCAGCCATGGGTTTTCAGGGAAGTATTGAGGACAGTTGGTCTCACTCTGATGTTATACTTTTTTCATTATAACTTCCTTAAGCTTTCAGAAGTTTGTGGCTTTGTCTCCAGGCCTTTCCCCTCTTCAGCCTTTGATTTTCAGCCATTGGGGGAAAAAAAATGTCAGTATTCCTTAGCACAGCTGATGTGCCACACACTCAAGGAATTGGCAAAGCTCCTTATCCCTTGGAGAGGAAGAAAGGGACAGCTGGAAGGAGCTAGAGGGTTTCGGACAAAGAAAAAAAAAAAAGGCACTTCAGTGCCAGAAACTGCCTATTGGAAAAAAAGAAAATAACTCCCAAGGTAGGTTCTGTAAAGCACATGATACCATGGCCGTGGCTAGATGGCTTCAGGGCAGCAAAAGAGAATAGATCAGAGACGGGTTAGCTCTGCCAGTGGAATGTGTATTATTTACCCCAGCAGTGGAGCGGACACTCCAAGACACACAAATTTTAGAGAACCACTAGTGACAGTCACTGCAAAGTGACTGTAGCAAATCTGTTCGGACTCAAGAGCACTTGCTAACAATTGAAGGACATCACAATCAAATGAGTTGTCTAACGCAGACAACACCTGAAAATAACCTTGGCTGCAGTGAGTTGCTCTGTGTTTGTTAGTTTTGTCTTTAGTTACTGCCTCTTTTATGTGCCTTTTGTGTATTGTTCATCTGGAAGTTGAGTACTTTCTTGCTTACTCTGTCAGCTTTTTTTTTTCACCGCATTACAGGGTCACCTATGAAAAGCTTTGAAGGCTAGACTCACAGGCATGGAACAAAATTTGTTTCAGGTGATAATGTTTCCCAGTAGGAGACTGTTTGGATTGTTAGAAAAGTAGTTTATTATGAGAACATAAAACCAGTTTCCAGAATGAACAAGGGAATTGTTTTGTTCCTTTGCAGCGCAGAGTAAGTGAGCAATAGCCTGAGGGGGTCAATTCTAAATCTGGCTGGATAATTCCTTGCTTTCATTCCAACATCCTTTTCTCTCCATTCAGCCCCACTCTGCAAAATTATTTTCCTTATTGTATGTCTAGCTGGGTTGTGGGAAACTAAGATCAATATTGCAAATGTGTGGCCTAGAGATTTAAAACTGGGTAACCATGTGATATAGGCAATGCATGAAACTCCAAGGATGGGTCATACAGGGAGAGTACCTCCTCATAGCGTGATCAGGACCAGGTGGCAAGAACAGGACAAGCCTCCGAATGAGGGAGAGGGAATGGTGACTTCCCATGCTTCCCACAGCTGAATGTGATAGATATGATCTATAGGATGATTTATTTAACTGTGTACTGTTACCTCTCCACAGATACGGGTCTTCTGTGGAGCATATGCCTGCCTATGCAAAAAGTTAATGTTAAAAGACTAATGCTAATATTATTTTTTTTTTTTAATATACTGAAACTAGGCTCATACTCAGGTAATTGAAGTTTACCTTCTTCTCCTTGGGGCCTTAGAAATTTCACCTGGTTTTTTTTTTTTTATTGCCTTGCCTGAACCATTAACTTGGTGAGCTTACTCACCTTTTAAACTTAGCAGCATGTACCTCTGCTTGCCAGGGCAGATGGACTGATTTTCCCCAACACATACAGCTGAGATCAAAAGCATACTGGAACAATAGGTCCTACCAACCTGTGGACAGACAATGAACTGGGGCCCTGTGCAGACTCACTCATACCCCACTCACCTTCCAAGCTCAGTTTTTCAACTCCTCCAGCCTTTGGGATTAAATGCAGAGTCTGACTCTTCAAATGGGATAAAACTTTATTTAAATCCATAGAATTTCTTTAGGATAAATACATACAGTAAGCTACGCAGTCTCTCTGGCACAACTACCTGAAACTGAGTAATAGTTTAACAAATGTAGTAGTAACTTGCCCCTGTTAGGGGGGCTGCCTCACTGTTATCACCTGGCAGCTCCTTCAGGAAGAGTACTTGCGAAGAAAAAAACCTTAAATATGGCATTCTTTTCACATATTTTTTTCCAGAACAGAGTTTGTCCCCTAGATATTGCTCAAGGGAAAATGTCCTCATATTTAGAAGGGAAATAGGAAAGAGATGATAAAGGTTGGCATTACGAAGACAGCAAGTGTTATCACCTTAAATCACTAAGAGAAATACTCACTTCACCTAACTTTAGACTTGTGTACTGTAACTGTTTATAGTTGAGCTAATCACCTCAAAGCAGAAATAAATATACTTATGGTACAATTCATCTCATCCTAGTATAGACTGCCAAAAAGCTAAAGTCAAGTTAACTAGACCCTTAAAATTTTCACTTGATACTCAGCAAAATCTACTGAATCTGAAAAGCTCATTCAACTCCCTGTCTAGTCTGCGCACTTTTCCTATGCGAACTTTTATTTTCTTCCAGCAAGGATTCACTAAGCAACCTCTCCCATTACTTTTCACTTTCCAGTGTAATTAATTTCTATGAGTAATTAATAATTGTAAGGTTGGTGTTTTCAACATGTAACTGGCCTGCCACTAATACTGAGGTCAACTTTGCAAACCATACGGCAACACTGTACAAGACAATCTTTGAGCAGGTTATTAGGCTTCTAGGCAATATTGGAAAAAAAAAGATACATTATCATGGTCCTTTGATGAACTTACCTATCAAATAGGAGGGATTCACTAAAGAGCTGACTGATCTTTACAGTTCTGCTGGGGTTCTTTTAAGATGTAGCTATATTTCTCCAGTTCTTTGCATTTCTGGGGTCTGGATTCTTCAAGCCTTCTTAGTCACTCTAATAAATATGAGTCTTAAGTGTCTTACCTGGGACAGACTTCATATTTGACCCTCTAGCAGACAGAATCAAAGGAGAGATCAAAAGGTTAAATGATATTGTTAACCATATAGTGAATTTCTTCTCCTGAATCTACAGAGGCTCTTTTAAGAGAACTGTTTAAACTGCAGTCCAAATCACTGTACTTTTTCTCAGCAAGGTAGGGTAGATAACACAGAAAAGACTCTTTGTGTACTGCACGGTTTACACTGACCCAGAATAACATTGTTAAAGTGGGGTTTTTTTTTGTGTTTTTCAAGCTCCAGTACAGAAATCAGAGTTTTGTGCTTCCTCGCTTCCCAAAAGAACCTTTTATTAGTTATCTTTCAACCTTTGACTTTTACATGAAAATTCTAAAAGGCCAAGAGATCTTCCTTTTCTTTGACATATATCACTGACTTGAATCTTTGGGCAAATTTCGTAAATGGTTGCACACCCAGCAGAAGTCTCTGATTCCATTTCAACAAAAGTATAAGGTTTTTAGAGCATATGTTGTTGAGAAAAGTGTCATAAACAGAATGTTTCATGACATGAATTACACCGACATACAACACAATGCAGTATCAAGTGTCTCCCTAAGGACCAGCCTCCGTGAGAAGCTGTTGGGCTGTATGCTTCCATACAGCTTTGAATCAAATATGCTTCTGAAAGCATAGTGCTTAGATAGAAGTAATCTTACTGAATTTAAAATGTAGTAAAGTTAGGAATATAACTTTAACTGGTCTACCTAGTTCCTTCTGTCACTGGTGGGTGTGCAGAGTTGTCCTTCAGAGGTTCCTAAACTTGATGCATATCTTGAGAAAGGTAAGACAGTATATTCACTATATATACTATATAGTATATATACATCTATATACACACAGCATATATATTTCATAGATTTATACACACACTGTATATATACTATATAGACTATAGATACTATATATATACTATATACTAAATACTACCATGTCCACCATGTCAAAACAGGGTAGACATTAAGGCTGGGTGTAAATTTAGTGTTCATGAGTTCCTCTGCACTAGTAGTTATGTTAAGGGCCAGTAAGGATGAATCAAGAAAATAAGTTCATATGATCCCAAAAGGACATGAACCAAATGTTCATTCTTCTGTTAGGCCTCATTCTTTAGTCAAGGAAGTCTGACTGGTGTCATGAATATGCAGCCTAGAAGCAAAGCAAAGCAAAGCACCATACTTCTGTCAAGAATACACTGATTTCCTGTTGTGTGATCTCTCCCTGGTAACTGTGGGAAGATATTTGGCTTCATTCCTGTTTAGATCCATTAGGTATATCAACAGAGCATTTGCAAAGACCATTTTATAGCATATACTTTGCACTTCCCGCGTGTAACAGATAGTGAAAGTGTAAATCATGGTAAGGGATGGAAAATCCAGATTAAGGCTTACTGGTAGATAACCTGAAGTGTGTGTCTAACATGTACACACATACAGAGGAAACAAACCGAGACAATCTATTGAGGTTAATTCTGTTCCTGAGCCTTTCTATTGAAGATACTGCTACACCTAGTTTATTTACTGACTAAACTGATATTTTAGTGTGGTTCTATGTGATACTACACAGACTACAAAATCAGGTGGGTGCTAATACTAACATCCATTGTGCCATTTAGATATAACCTTTTAAACTGTGTGCACCAATAAACTCATTACAGGTCAAGCCCATGTTTGTTAATACTCTGGGGAGAAGGAGCTACAATACCTTTTGTGGAAAGGCATTATATTGCTAATGCAGTATCTGTAGAACATGATATATTTAAAACTTCTTGAGCTTTGTTCATCATTTCAAGAGGGAAAAATAGTAATTAAATCCAGCGGCATCTGCATACATAGTCTAGTAATTAAATGAAAGATTTTTCTCTGTAATTCTAGAGGGCAATACCAGAAATTATTAAAGAAATTTGAGAACTACCTGGAGTAAACAGTCACCAAGATACCTGGAAACCATAATATTCAGTGTTTTAATTTGCATATATAAATGGCTATAAAATGACTTCTCATGAAAATTGGAGATCTAAATTAAGAAGCCTTTTATTGTGGGCTTTATCCAAAACTTACAGGAGTCAGTGGTTTTTTTAATATTGACTATAATGGACTTTGAATAAAGTTATAATAATTTTTTTTTCCTAAAAGTTAATGAAATTATTGATAATTGTGAAAGCCCCTCAGAATCTGGTTCTAGAAAGGCCTCTGGTATTCACACATTCCAATATCTCTAGACAAAGAGAACCTCTCATTATTACTTTCCTCTGGATTTTTTTTCATTTAAGACTTAACATATGGCTGATATCCAATTTCTGAGAAAAGCATGTCACAATTTCATATTGGCTTGGGGGTCTACATTTATAAGTGGACAATTCCTTACAAAAAAAGCTTCCTAATGGTGAACCAGAAGAAGCATAGATAGATCCTCAACGAATGGAGCTCTGCTGTCCTCTGGGGAAGAAGAGCAGTACAGTGGCAGAGAGATTTTACATGTGTACCATTTCTTCTTTTGAAGTCTCCTAAGCCTTTAGGAATTCATCAAAGTTCTATGCATGTCAAATCAGCAATGTAATGTACCAAAGAAATTATGAAAATGACGTCTTTCCTCTTCCTAAACATTCTGGAGAATGTTCAGTATACTGCCAACGCCTTTCTAGAAATTATTTTACAAAAGTGGTTCTACCATAGAAAATCTACAAAAAGGGAACAAAACAAGATCCTAATTGAACCAATTTAAAATGCTACTTAGTCAGAAACCTGTTGCCAGCAGTAGTCAGTAATAAATGCATAAAGAAAATTACTACAAAGACAGTATTGAAACAACCTCCTTTATCTGGCAGTTCTGTTTAAAAGTCCCTTGGTCAGGGGAATAATCAGGACCATTATTCTATTTTGAATGTTGGGCCTTTCTTCCAAAAAATTGTGTAATCTGATTTTTGTACTCTAGAACATCCCGTAACACCAAATTAAAAAATGTTGCTTCATCCTCTATGAAAAAAAAAAAAATAAAAAAAACCCAAACAATTTTATTTTGTTGCTTTACACTTACTGCCTGGTATTTAATAATATTCTTGTGCTGTGGTAAACTGTAGAAACTTATTCAGTATTTTTCTTCAGTAATCAACAATCAATACTGTTCGTGACTTTTTTAAACCCCCTCAGTGATGTCTTTTTGAAGAATAGGAGTCTTGGTCTATTTAGTCTCTCACATAGAAGCTGCTGTAACTGTTCTCATTACCCTTCTGTGAAAAAGATACTGCAGTGTATATGTGTATGACAGTTGAGAGATTTTCATTCACGCTAAGATTTTTTTTTTACCCCCGACTTGGCATTTTATTCCCTCTTTTCCATCATAAAGCATTTTTTGGTTTATTCCTCATACGAATACTTACAAGTGAAAAAGTGTTAGCTCCTGTGGGCATCTATTATTAGTTATTTAGTTTATACAGTGTTTCAACAGATGGGCAATGCCGCGACATTTGTTATTTTTTAGTGATGGTCCTTGCTGCTACTGTAAACCTCCCCTACAGGCAAAGTAGAGGAGGTTACCCTGAGAATGGCTGTTCAATGAAAAGGAATGAGCACTGAAGGATGAAAAAATTAAAGTTGGTATAGCCTTGCTCAATGTGATTCATGATTTTGGGTGAATGGTCAACAATGTCATTAGTTACTACAAAGAAAATTCTTTGTAGGCTTCCAAAGCTATATATATAGCTTCTTCCCTCAGAGAATAACAGATAGTAAGTATTCATTAACTCATCCACTCCCTCCATCTGCCAAAGCAGAATTATTCAATGCAGTGTATTTATGAATGATCTAGTCCCTGCACAGACATACATTTTGACCAAAAGTCTAACATAATTTTTCTTGATATGCAGTTAGATTTATCATGTCTTGAAACTTAAAATGTCCTTACCTTCTCTGGGAGTTCAGTTCCTGGTTCTATGTTACTCTGACAATGTTAGTTTGCACTATTCAGTGTATATTTCCACCCGAGAAGTAAGACTGACCCGAGTTTCTTGTCATTATAGATATAAATGACTGTAAAAATGCACAAAACTAAACTAAACTAAAATGTTAAGAAGGTTAAACTTGGTCTTCTGTATTTTCATAATAAATGTTTGGTTGTGTACCAAATGACAGTATCCTAAGATGATTGAGATAACCTACTTTATTCCAGGAACAATTGAACATTTTCCTTGGAACATATTTGGGAAAACGTGCTGTCAAGAAGCACATATTTTTAATCACTGTGGTAGCCCTGTCACTAACCTATTATGTAACTGTTATAGGTAGTGCTGTTCTGAACTGTCTGTTGGTGTCCATCCGTACAAGGATGAGAAAAGCAGTTCAGATATGATAAGAATGGGACTTTGTTTTGACTATGGACATAAAATCCTCAGTTCTAAAGAACATTTTTTTCCTATTTGCCCCTTCTGTGAAATCAGGGCTAGTTGCTGGAATACTAAAATATCAGGAAACAAGTTTTACTTTTAGTTTTTTTTCTAGTTTGCACAAAAACTGCCAGTAAAAGTGTTTTATCTTTCCCAAGAGTTTCAGTCTACTATTCTCAACACAGCTATGCATCTACTTCTTGGTTAAAAAGTGTACAAAAACCTTTGGCACCCACCCTAAAGCAGAAGAATATTTTAAAGGCTTTCCAGCACTAATTTCTGCATAAATTTCACTTACTTGCTCCATAAAAATATATATAAGTAAAAGAATCATATGATGAGTAACACAAGAAGAGAATAGGGAAATAAGCATTTTCAAGTGTATTAGTACTGTAATTAATCAAACTTGTTTAACTAAGTTTAAGTGTTTTGGAACAGATTCATCTATTGTAGTTCTAATCGTTTAAATATTAGGACTCTAGCCTAAGCTATATACATGTTGGTTATCCTCTGTGGTCAAGGAAGAGAAATAGACACATCCAAAGATGAACCAGTCATAATGTAAGAGTCTGAAAGGTCTATATGTGCACCTGTCTCTCTACACTGATGATGGAGAGGAATAGATGAGCATGTACTAGGTACCTAACATTTAAATGGCTAACATTGAAGGTGATGAATCTCATTTAAGAAAAAAAAAAAAAGCAACAAAAAAAAAAAAGGAAAGGAAAAAAAAAAGAATGCATACTCATAACTAAGTTTCACATTGTGGTGTTGTCCTATTTTTTTTTCTCAGCTGTCAATTTTGTCAATCATATAACCCCAGGACTGCTTAGAACATAAAATATGTAGTTTTCTTGTGTAAAAAAACTAATAAATTATTGTAAATATTCCGTTGTCTTTACTGCTTTTTAGATGACTACTTTCTCTGCTTCTAGCTCCACACTTAAGCAGAGCCTTAATTATAATAGGTATTACCACCAAGCCTGTTGGTCTGGGAGTGCCTGTGTGATGCCCTTCTTAATGGCTAAGGCTGCCTGAAGATTCAGAAAAAGCCTCATGTGCTCACAGGCTACCTCATAAACAGAATTTAGAAATGTCTAATTGTTGTTCCCACCTCGGACTTAACTTTTATGAAAATTTTGTTGGACACTTTGAAGTATCTTGTTTCATCTCTACCTGTACCTGCGTTCAGAGGTTTCTTTCATCAATTGATACTTTCATCAAGGTTATTGTTCATTAAGTTTGTGCACCATCATAGATACTGAATAAAATACTGCACTATCACAAATTTTTCAAAGCACAGCAATACATCAACTGACAGCAGTGAGTGCAGATGATTTTTAACTTGTTACAGATTAATGCTGCTTTCCTAATGCTCTACACTGAATGATATGTTCCAGAGCCGTCTCACTAATACAGCTGGTATAAAGTTAGAATGACCATTTATTTCACAGGACACCGCAAGGCTGTTTTTACCCTAAATCACAACTGAAACTCCAAAAGATTAATTCCTTGCAGGAAACAGTACCACAAAGCTGTGGAAATACCAAACTAATAACTTTTGGCTGTGGATGATGTGAGAGGATCTGGGTGATGTCTTAACACGGTGCATGATGATGGAGGTTGAATCCTCTTCAGCCATTGTGATTTCGATATAGACATATTTATATTATTTCAATACAAACCCCAGCTGAGAGTTGGGGCTGTTCAGCCTGGAGAAGAGGAGGCTCCTGGAGAAGACCTGATAGTGGCCTTCCAGTACCTCAAGGGGGCTGATAAGAAAGATGGGGAGAAACTTTTCAGCAAGGCCTGTGTAATAGGACAAGGGGGAATGGTTTTAAACTAAAAGGGAGTAGATTCAGACTGGATATAAGGAAGACATTTTTTATTATCAGGGTAGTGGAACACTGGCCCAGGTTGCCCAGAGAGGTGGATGCTCCATCCACGGAAACAACCTGATCTGGTTGGAGATGTCCCTGCTCCTTGCAGGGGGGATTGGACTGGATGACCTTTAAAGGTCCCTTCCAACCCAAACCATTCTATAGTTCTATGCTTCTATATAGAACATGTATAAACAGGTATGAAAATGAATAGAAATGAAATGTTTCCCTGCTGTTTCCCAGAAGGAATATTGAGAACTTCAGCAAAATCAGATTATTTATAAAAATCTTACCAGAACAACAGAGACTTTTTAAAAAAATAAGTTTGAGAAGTAAGGCATCCTACAACAGGTGTCAACACAAGCGGTAAGGCTATTTCTATCAGCTCTATATACAGCTTGGCAGGTCTGAGGAGGATGCAGCCTGTACTGCTCATCACCCTCTTGAAATCAAACATAATATGCAAGATTTGACTGCTTTTACTTAGGCTGTTAGAAGTTAAGTGTTTAGAGTCAGTGAGTAGATCCCTCAGGTCCATTTACATTTAGTGGAGGAAAGTAGGGATGTTCTGAAAGCAATTCATTGCATCTTGTAAGATGAAGCATGACTCACCCACTGGGTGTGCCCATTTCTTTCTATTCACTTCAAACAGAGCCTGGATTGACTGCCTCAGACTTGTATTTCTAATACTCAGACAATTAAATTTAGGTAAGTATTACTTACCAAGGTGGACTATGACACCAATAGTGCCTAAGTCAAGCACTCACAACTGCCAGCCTGGGTTGACCCCGTAGTCAGTAAAAAATATTGTCCTCACCCGGAATCTTTTTTGCTACTTCACAACATATGAAGCTAACAGCTACAAGTCTTCCATCATCACAGAATTTTAAGCTTGGATTTCTACTTCATCGCTAGTTGGTTTAGGGCTGTTACAGATCCTATTTTTGCATTCCACAGCCGACAAAATGAGTCTTTATTGTTTTGCTAATTTTCTTTTAAAATTACCTTCCTGGAGGCAAACTTCAAAAAAAAAAACCCAAGCCCAAAACAAACAACAACAAAAAAAAACCCGAACAAAAGTCCTTGGATTTCATATGACATTCAGTGGAATGGTACAACTTAGCAATAAGAAATATATTCATCTCCAGTATGCATTGTTTTATATGTGTCCTTCACTACACAAATCAACAAAGAATCAAGGATTGTACATGCAAAATGAGATTTTGCAGGAAAAAGAT
Organism: Tetrax tetrax; assembly: GCA_009806455.1. Taxonomy (NCBI): domain Eukaryota; kingdom Metazoa; phylum Chordata; class Aves; order Otidiformes; family Otididae; genus Tetrax; species Tetrax tetrax. The sequence continues at coordinate 140,708 of WHYT01017397.1, read as the reverse complement.
GAGCTTAACAAAAATACAGGAAAAAAAAACAAACAAAAATAGTAAGGTTTTTCTCAAAAGAGGTTTATCTCCCTTTTCTGAAGACCTTAAGAATTAATGAAGAAGGAGTAGTTGATTTTTTTTAGATACTCTGGTTACTATAGTGCATCTAATATTTGCAAGATTTCCTTTAAGAATATTATTACTGTGTTTTGATTTAATTATTAATGTTATAGAAGCACAGTATTTTCACTGCCTCTTCATGTCTCTGATCACATATATGTATTTTGCGATGCCTGTCAAGTAAATTTGAGCAATACATCTCAACTGCAATAAACTTTTAAACCAAAAAGTACTCATTAAAAGGCACATAAAAAGCCAACTTTCTAAGTAAACTAATCAAAGATGGTTAAAGAATTATGCTGAAGCAGATTGGCAGGGTTCAAATAAAGCACCTTATTTGGAGGACCTATATATTTCTCTGTATTTTTTTTTACAAGAGTAAAATTCTGGATTAAATTTTTACTTAATGCGAGGACAATTATAACTGTTTTTTAAATCAGTACAAACAAGCTTCTGCTTGTTACAGTTTTTAGGAGCTTTCCTTCTGAAAGATCTCAAACTGCTCTAAGTATCAAGCATTATTTCAAGGCAATTACCTCTGGTGGCTGCTAATGTTAGTGTCATGATCTTGGTCTGAAAAAGTAATGATCAAAGAACCATAGAATCATAGAATGGTTAGTGTTGGAAGGGACCTTCAAAGGTCATCTAGTCCAACCCCCCTGCAAGGAGCAGGGACATCTCCAAACAGATCAGGTTACTCAGAGCCTCATCCAATCTGGCCTTGCATGTTTCCAGGGATGGGGCATCCGCCACCTCTCTGGGCAAACTGGGGCAGTGTTCTACCACCCTCAGTGTAAAAAATTCTTTCCTAATATCTAATGTAAATCTACCTCCCTCTATTTTAAAACCATTACCCCTTGTCCTATCACAATAGGCCCTACTGAAGAGTCTCTCCCCATCTTTCTTGTAGGCCCCCTTTAGTCACTGGAAGACCGCTATCAGGTCTCCCCAGAGCCTCCTCTTCTCCAGGCTGAACAGCCCTAACTCTCTCAGCCTGTCTTCATAGGAGAGGTGCTCCAGCCCTCTGATCATCTTCATGGCCCTCCTCTGGACCCTTTCCAAGTGGTCCATGTCCTTCTTATGTTGGGGACTCCAGAACTGGACACAGCATTGCAGGTGGGGTCTCACCAGGGCAGAGTAGAGGGGCAGAATCACCTCCCTCGACCTGCTGGCCACGCTCCTCTTGATGCAGCCCAGGATGCGGTTGGCCTTCTGGGCTGCAAGGGCTCATTACCTGCTCTTGTTGAGCTTCTCATCTACCAGCACTCCCAAGTCCTTCTCCTCAGGGCTGCTCTCGATCCATTCTCCGCCCAGCCTGTATCTGTGCCTGCAATTGCCCCAATCCACATGCAGGACCTTGCACTTGGCCTGGTTGAACTTCATGAGTTTTGCATGGGCCCACCTTTCCAGCCTGTCAAGGTCCCTCTGGATGGCATCCCTCCCTTCCAGCGTGTTGACGGCACCACACAGCTTGGTGTCATCAGCGAACTATCCCACTGTCTGTGTTGCCAACAATGATGTGTGATGGGGCTCAGGCTTAGGTAGGGTTCAGGTCCTACCACCCTGAATTGGAAAGGGTATAAACGTTTTTCTGGAAGGCACCTAATAAATGGTTATTTAGGGCTCTACTTTGACCTCTTACCATCATGGTCTATGACTAGAATGTGTTGTCTTTTTATTTTTTCCTGTTCTTTTATTGTTATCACAATTTTTGATTTCTGGTTCCCTGCAAAGTTGACCTGCTTTGGCAGGATTTTTTGTCTGGATTAGTGCCATCTTGCCATTCCTGGATAAATGCATGTATAAGAAGTGGGATTCAGTACAGAATCAGAGAACTGAGTTTTGCTGTGTACTTGTAAAGAAAGTTATGTCTAAGTTGTATGTCATACCCATAAGTCACAAGTGATTCAGCTGATTAAATATAGGTTTCAAGTGCTATTTGAGATGTCTTAGTATATGGTAGATGTCTGCAAAGTGTCCTCGGTATTTCAAATGACATTCATATATCCATTCACTTCTAAAATCCTATTTGGAGGTCATGCAAGATATCCTAGAGCTTCTGAAATAGTACAAGATGCCTGCCTTCATGAGCAACTGAGATGATCCGTGGAGATCTGTGCAGCCCACTGGACTATTGAGCAGCCACTAGGTGCAAGACTAATGCTTAAGCATTAATGTCCAGTGTCATTTGACTTATTCTGTAAGCTCTATAGATTTTACTGGCTGTATCTTCATCAACTCTGAGTGCTCACGCATCTAATTAGATGGCACACAAATTTCAATCATCTAAATTTAGTTTCCTAAATCTGATGTCGAAGCTTGCCTCAGGAGACTCTTCAGCTCCTTCTGGATTATTTACCCAGTGTGAACACTAACGAGCTCATGCTTCCATGGCTTAGTAACTCACCCCTATGAAAGCAGCTATCTAGCTCCTGAATCTGGGCAAGCCTGGAAAGCAAGACACTTGCATTTACTCAGTATTGCATCTTATCAAAAATCTTCAGTCTGAACCCGTCTTCACAGAGTCATCTCAGCCTCTCTACTATGGTCTGATTAAAGTTTAGTGTGACAAAACCAACCAAGGGGTCCTTTTGAGGTTAATAAAAGATGAGGAAGAATAGGGGTGTCAGATGTAATGACCCTTCATATTTGAATTTTCTCTTACCCCTGTTCTACAATTTTGTGCAATTGTTGCTTCATGCCTGATTGTATGAGTCTGCATGGATAGCTCAAGCGGGTTCATATTATTAATGAGAAGAAAGAAAGAAAGCAAAGGACAAGAGTGACAAAAAGAGACAGACAGAGACTCAGAAAACAGTCTATAAAAACTTGGGTTTTTTTTTTTTTTTTTAAACTCTAGTCCCAGGTTCTCACATCAATTTTCTTTTATATTGCATTTATTATTTTTCTGGAAGTACCTGAAAATAAAATCCTATATATATGTAGTTCCTAAAATAGTGTTAGAGTTGTTGTTTTTAAAGAATGTTTTATACCTTCCAACACTAGTCAAGTAAGAGCCGCGCTTCCACCATGATTCATGGTTAATAGCATGCTTTCTTTAGACAGCTTTATTTATCCTACAATAACATACAAAATATGCCCCAACTGGCTTTATTTTTAGCCAGTTTTATGTTGGCATTTCTTTAACAGCACATAGAGGGAGGGGTACAGGGAGAGTCAATAAAGAAGGATGTGAAAATGTGTCCTTCTATAAAAACCAAGCCTGAAGTAGCAGTTGGACTTTGGCACGTGTGTGGCCTATTATTGCCTTCTGTCGTAATCAGCCTTCTGGCAGAGCAATAACATCAAGGTGTTGTTTATACACTATAAAATGCTAAAATGGTATTGTAAAGATTAGCTGGAAGGTGAGGATTGTTTTGAGGGCTTTTTTTCCCCTTTTCCTTTCTGTTCTTGCAACAAAGAAATACTGCACATGGAAATTGCTTTCCTCAATACTTTCAATGACTCTTTAAAGGAAAAACTGTTACCTGCAGAGAGACAATATGGCCCATGGCCTAAAGAGACTAAGAAGAAAAAGACTGCTTGAGTTCTCACTTCTACCACAAATATATTTTGTGACCCAGGTTCACATCACCTCTGTGTGCCTCTTACCTCAACCAACGCTTGACGCAACTGAGAGTTCAGGCACTGAGAGCTTAATAACAGCATTATTAAGACCCTGCACTACAAATGATTAAAGGTAAGGAAAGTATCAACATTAGGGGCTTTCTATTTTGTCCTGTTTTTATTTAATGAGCAGCACCATAAGACTATCAAGTAGTGTCATCAAAGTCACCAGTTCAAATTTCCTAAATTGGAAATTAGTTTACTGTCTCTGAGTAAGTTTAGTCTCTTGTATATACAAGATACATAGCAGGGATTCTTTACAACAAATCAGTGTTAATGGAAATTACTGTGTTCAGAACTTCCCTGGGCTAGGAGACATCCTCATGATCACAGGGACAAGAAGATCATTACATATGATCATGGAAGAGACATTTACTTGGGTCTTAATTCAGTTGCCCCCAGATTAGTTTGGTAGTGCCATTTGAAATAATTTAGGGAGTTCAGAACATCTTCCCAGAGCTCACAGATATGATGCAGAAGCTATGAGAAGTCTTCACTCTCCTGGTACCACCACTGGAAGACAACCAGGACGCAGACATAAAATACAATGAATTAAATGTCTATGAGTCAAGCCCCTTGTTTCTTCTCCAGCTTTTCACATATAGTGACAGCTGCCTCTGTCATCAAGAGGGCTTCTTGAGATGAATAATGAAGCTCATTTCAAACTTTGCATTAAAGGGGTTAAATTGACATGTTGTCCGAGCTATGTCTTCCAGAACACTTCATCAAAATCCAGGTCTGTATGGAAGGAATAAAGTTGGAAAGTCACAATTTTTAATTTCTAAACATTGAGTACCACTTTCCCAATATTTTCACTCCTTTTTTTTCAATTTTCTGTGTCTAAGCTGGGTCCTGGAGTGTACCAGAGAGTAGGGATGTGTTTAAAACCTTAGTTGCTTTCCTGGGAGAAGAAATTAGAGCTACCTTTAAATAATTTCATAGGAAGAAATGTTTTATTAATTCTGTTAAATTAATTGTCATTACTGCTTTTTTTTTTTTTTTGTGTCAAACATATCAGATGATTTGTAACATATAGTGCCAAGATACTGATTTCAAACCCTGAGTTGTTCCCTTGTCTCCAAAAATCCCTAAGCTGCAGACTACTGAGAGCTGGGAGGATGTACCAGTCAAGCAACCACTCAGCACTTGCTCTGTTTCTCATATTCTTTCCCAAAACATCTGTTACTGATCAGTGTCAGATGCAGGACTCTGGGCTAAAAACAGTTTTGCTCTGGCCTAATGATTATGTCCTTGTGTAATAAATAAATATTTCCATGACACAAAATACATTCACATGAGCAGTCTTGATTCCTACCACCTTCTTCTGATCAGGCTGGGAAGGAGGGCTGATCCAGGGAAAAGTCATAGGCTGGAAGAGATCTCAAGAGATTATTTAGTTAGGTCAAATTGTTTCTAAACCATTCACAGCAGCTATATGTCTAACCAGTTTGTAACAACCTTCAGCAACAGAGGCCTATAGCCTCCCTGGTGTTCATTGTCCTAACAGCTGGAAACATTTTCCTCATCTCTGAGCTGTATCTCCTTTCCTACAATTTAAGACCAGATTGACTCTCCTATCCTCAGCAGACATGGGAAATGGCTTGTTCCTGTCTTCTTTCCAATGATTTTTTTTCACATTTAAAGGCTCTCACAATTCCTTGTAATTTCCTCTCTGAACAAACATCCTCATGTGCATCAATCTTTTCTGATAGGTCGTGGTTTCTACCTCAGGGCATTCCTGTAGCTCTCTTCTTGATTTTCTCCTGTTGGTCTACTCTTCACTCGAAGTCTAAGGCCCCAAAATGGTGAGAGTACCATGGCTGAAGATCTATGTAATTTGAAAATGGCATATTTTGTTTTGTATGTATAAGTATCATGCTTGCTTATTTTTTGAGTAAATCTGATTGCCCCTCTGATTTTAGTGGAACTCTTTCCTTTAGCAAAATCAGCTCATGCTAATATTTTCAGAGGAGAGATCTCAAATAAACGATGACTAGATCAAAGAAATAGACTCTAAAACATTAAAGAAAGTATCAGACATCATTAATTTCATTAGCACTGTCATCACAAGACATCAGATTTCACTTAACACTTCCATGTTGTAAAGGATGAGTTATGTTTCGCGGCTCATATGTACTCCAAGCAGCAAACACCAAGAGAAATGGCAGCATTTTAATTAAAATTGATAAAGCCTCTCTGAAAATTAGTCTAGGGGAAACATATCTTGTAGAGTACAGAGCTGCCAAGTTTTGGCTGGACGCTGAAGCAGGGTTTGCAGGCACTGGAAAGAGCCTGCACAGGGCCAATGGGAGACTGGGAGTAGAATAACACTGGTACCATCAGTTCTGCTGATTGAAAAAGTGCTCAAGGAAAGAAAACATCTTTAATTATCAAAATACCATCATGTGCAAAGAAATAGATCCTGAAGAGCTGGCCTCCCATGTTGTGTCTAGAAAGTACAAAAATCCTTATCTCATTTTGCATACATTTGATGATGGTAGATAGATTGGCTTCCTGTCCCTTCTTGCTTTTGGATTATGGCCAGTGTGTTCACTATAGCAGGAATAATTCACTGTATAATATTAATGTGGCCTAAAAGGTAACTTGTGTCTACCTACTCAATGTCTTAATAATAACTTGTGAGGTTTGAACCTGGTGGGGAAGAGTGAGGTGGAGGCACGTACCTGCTACTGCAAGTATGAGTTTGAGATAGGGCAGTAACAGAAGGCAGTTAAGTGGGAAGGTCCCATAGCTAGGAGTTAACTTACTCGGCCATGGACATGTCACCAGAATCTGGAGTTTTTTCCATCCCGATGATTGTTTTATCTCTTACCTTCAACGTTACCTGCCCTGAAGATATTTCTCTGTCCTAAACATCTCCAAACTTACTGTAACTCCTAATAGTGGGAAAGTATATCTTTGTTATCTCTTTGGTGTGGAAAATGGAAGAACAGGAAGAAGCCTACAGATCTATATGCATTGTCACCTGCTAACGTTCAGCAAAGGTGGTCCTACAGTTGTGGTGTCCATCAGGAGACGTGTAGGGGCTGGGGAGAGAAGCAAGGGGAGAGGTGCTTTGCCATCCCTGCTGCCTCTCTGGCTCCAATCTCAAACATCCCTTTGGCAGAAGCTCACAGTTGCTGTGCGGGAGTGTAAGGCAGGAGATGTGTGCAGGAGGCAGAAGATTGGCAGGCCAGAAGTATCAACTGTGCTATAAAAATTATGCTAACGTGCTAAAATTGAGTTTATTTGGAAATAACTTCTTCACATTACAAAGGACTAAGTTTCTTGGACTCTACCTTTTTTGGTGTGTGTGCCTCTTTCCCCCAGCCAGCTTTATCTTGACCTGGTTCCCCCAGCTTTCTCCCGCAGACATCCAGAGCCAAGTGCAGAAGATAGGCTTTGTGTTAACAGCAGCCACTATTTGGCAGGAATAAACTACCTGCCCCATTAAAAGCCTGTCACCTCTGCTGTCAGCTTTACAAAACTTTAAATCCCAGTAAAATGAAATGCTAACAGCTGCCTGTTATTGCATGTTGTGCCCTGTATTATTCCGTCTGTGCTGTAGTGAAGTTTACTGGGGAAAGGAAAAAAAAAAAAAAAAATCACATTTTCCCTCTTGCCAGAAGCAAGATGTGCATCTGGAGTTTTCCCAGTGAGCAAAAATTTGATATAAAGCCATGTTATAAGGAAATTGCATTTTTTTTTCTCATGTTTCCCGTTCTGCGTGAGCAATTACTTGTGTGGATGCACAGATTCTTTAGTCTGCATGTGTCTCTGTATTTGACTGCTTGTGACTTCAGACCGATGATGGTTTTGTGCAGAATTTGACTGTAGACAAAGAGTATAAATAAATAAATAAATAGATAGATAAAAGTATATTCACCCAGAAAAACTACACCATCACCAAAAGAAAAGCCCCTTTTGTCACTGCATATGCGGCAGCTCTTCAGAGAATAGCCTGTTCTTTGTTACCTTCCAAAGAGACATTATTTTATTCGACACCCATGGAGCTGCACAAATGAGAGTCAGCAGGCATCAAGCCGTCCTCTTGGAAAAAGAGTTGGCATCTCCCTCCCTGGCACATCTGGTGAGTTTGAATGGCATTCATTGGCATGGCTTTGCAAAATTAGTTATATTCCAAAGCCTTGTCACAAACAATAAACCCTTGTGCCAAATGCTGATCTTTTGCTTTCTGCCAGATGTAATGCATCTGCTTCTCTTTATCAGGTTTAATCCTATTTGGCATCAACAATGTAGTCAACAATGCTGTGGAAGTTGGAAATAAAAAGTGGAAGAATGCAGGAAAGCACTGAGGAGAACTAGAGGCAGAGATGCCACGTGGTTGAGACACTTGGCCCGGAGCAGCTGGATAACATGATGGCGTGAGACTCAGCTGTGGTGAGAAAGGCTTTTCCTCCTTAACCAGCTTGCATCAAACAGCAACACAGGGTACACCCACAGCAAACTGTCAGAAATTCTACTGAATGGGCTTGGTGTTGAGTGTCTTAGTTTCCATGCCTAGTTTTCTCAATGATTTCACTGAATAATCTGGCGCAGAAAGACACTTCTCAATGCTGTCCCACAAACCCAAGAAGTACTCAGTCCAGAGTGAGAAATTCAGTGCAGGTAAGATCCTGTCCCATTTTCCTTCTTCTGTGTTTATGTCTACCAGACACTAAAACACCCCTCAGTAGAGTTACAATGGCTCAGGCTGTGCTCAGACACTTGTCTCAAAGCACTACCAGACCCTAACAATGGCTCAATGTGCTGTTCATTGGCCAGTTAGAACCAAAGTCTCACCTGCAGCATGAACGTGAGGTGCCTCATCTCGTCTTCATCTAGTAAGATGTTCAAGTGGGACTCAAGGATGGCAAACCAACTGAACCCAACTGAACCGAAAACCAAAAGTGAAAACCAATTCAAACCTCTATTTTTTCCTCATATTAGAACTTAATTGTAGTAATCATTCAAATTCTTTATTAAATCTAAGCCAGAGATGAGCGGGGTAAAAACCAAAGTGAATCCCACTGCCACCACCTCCAGGCACTGGCCTTGAAAACATCTGTGATTCTGTTGTGTTGGAGGACTCTGGCATTATTGCTGTTACTCCCAGCCTACTAGGGCTCTGTGTTGCAGCTTCCCTCTCAATCAGCCTCATGTACCTCAATATATAGAAATATCAGTGTTCTGCTTTTGGGCTAAATAAATTTTCAGTAGTGCACATGGCCGAAAGCCTGTGACCCACTTTGGTCATTAAACTCCTGCTCTCTTTACTTTTGCTCTGATACAACTGGGATCTGAGCTCAACTGCTCAGTTTCTCTTAAATTCCTTAAATTAAGCCAGCAGTGGTACAGCTGGCACTACTGAGAACAAAATATGTTGGCTGAACTGTGACAGAGCACCAGGAAAAAGCAGCCTGAAGTACCTTCCTGGGGGGGTCTGTGGTCTCCAGTGATGCCATTATCATATGGACTTTTAATTTTAAAATGTATTTTTCAAGTGGAATAATTTCTAAGTAGTTCATGGTTAGCAGATTCTGACTGACGTGAATTGGAGCTAACCCAAAACAGCTTCAGTTGCAGATGAGCTGGAACTGAAATAAAATTTACTGGTTCAGTGTTCTTCCCTCCAGGTGTATTTAAATCAAACCTGTAGGACTGAAACAGCAGAAAGGAGAATGAATGAGGGAGCAGGAGCCTGGATTTCAATTTACCTGCCTAGTTTGTAATGTTTCCTCTATTTCAGTTCAAGGACATTAATAGCCTCAACTGCTTGATGTATTTGAACCTCTTTCCCATTGGGATTAAAACTTTCTGTAGAACTTCAATGTATAGACACCAGTTTGGACTCATAACTGCTATGCAACACCACAGTTTTATCTTTGTTTAAGCTTTATTAATGACAGGACATTTAGGCAATAGATGATTCTTTGACATCTCCTCTTTCCCTTCCCGTGTTTGAGTTTCAGGGGTCGATCACACCTTGGATGTGCAGAATAATTGTTACTGGTGAGTTGGTGGTCTTCAAGCCCCTGTCTAAGACTCCAAAGATCTGATCTCTGTAATCATCTCTGCGGGAGAGTCAGCAGGGACTAGTCACTTCATTCCCTTGCATTATAGCTTCCCTGTCTGAAACATGTATATGCATCCTCAGTAAGTTGCTCTGAGATCTATGAGTGAAAAGTTCTACACAACACTGGCGCTGTATGTTAACAGTTTTGCTGATAACACCTGTAGCAGTCATGGTCATGACCGATGAGGGTTACCCAACCCATGGGTGTGTAAAGGTCATGATGGTGGGATTCTTGAGGTTCTGCAATAAATAGAGACTGGGTTTCTGATTTTTTTTTTTATTACAAATTATTTCAAAACTACTACTAGTAAAATCGAATACATACATATAGAAGAAAATATATGTGGGTACGTCTGTGTATGTGTATATTATACTACTACCCATATGAAAGCAAGTATATACTTTACAAGGGTAACGCAATTATAAATGTATTACAAGTTATTACAGAATTACAACTAGTGAAGCAAATATATAGCTACAAATCTTTACATGTGTGCATGCCTATAAATACCTGAAGTGTTACCAGTACAACAGGCACCAAAGCTCTCCCGGAATGTGGGCTAATCAACAACAGAAAAATCTCACTTCTAAGATGACCTTTGTCATGGAGTCTGGAGTCAGCCAGGTGTCCCCATCGAAGGTCCGGTCTCTCCGGGAGATCTCCTGCAGGGAAGCTGTTGCAGAGAAGCTCATTTTGGGTAGGTAGCAAGTTACTTTGTACACCTTTTTGGTGTAGATACACATGCAGGTGTAGGACATCAGTTGCCACAATAGCTGTTGCTGAATGCTATTTTGCTGAAAAAAAAAAACAAACCCTTGTTGTTTTTTTTTTTTTCTAGTTTGTTTGTTACTAGTTTCTTTGTCCTGTATCTACCAAAATTTCTTTGTCCTGTCAACTACTCCCACATCAAGGAGGTTTTTACTGAGCTTAGCAGGGATGTCTTGGGCTCCTGACTAAGTAGATATCTTTCTTTGTCAATATGTCTACCCACTGGTCTTTGTAGCAGCTGTATCAACACGTTTCTGAGTCTGTGGCACACAGAGGAAACTACTTTGATGTATTTCCTGTTAGGAAAGTACTTTCTGGGTCTAACCCTCTTTCCATTTACTTTTGTCAGGTTTTGATATGACCTTGGAAAACCTCCCAATGGCTACAGGGCTTTTTGAAAGCCTAGCTCCTTGCTTCAGAGGTCTATGGTAACTCTGTGTTGAGGGATGACGCACAAAATAAAATTTGAGAGTGGTTCATGTTCCCTTTCTCACTGGCCCTCTGTGAGGAAAAAGCAAACATGAGTTTCTTGAGGGAAGGATAGACTTTTAAGTCTATTTTCATACTATATCTACAATAGTGAGCTCATGGACTACCACCAGAACAGATAAAGGCTATGGTAATATGCAGAATAATAATAAAGAGTACAACTTCAAAGGGAAATATTACCCATCTTAATTCCTCTTCTACTTATTAAACAGGTAGCTGTGGAAGTTGCAGCTCACTTCATGACTTTTATATTTGATTTGTTTTTATATTTGAGTGCAATAGCCATTAATCAATTTGCATGAATGCAGTAACTTGCAGTGGATCATCCTAGCACATCAGGATCAGATGAGAGCCACAGACACCTGGACACCAGATCTGCTTCCAATGAGAGAAAGTGAAACATCTTCCACATAATCTGAGAAGTCATAGTCCCAGTTCTTCACACTTCTATTTTTTTCCAACACAATCTGTTCCTATTATATGTTTTTGAATAATTGACTCTGTACCCAACTGATCTGTGGCCCTTTCCTCTTTATTAAGTCTTCTCTGACATTGTCCAGGGCCAGATAATTTAAGAAAATCCCCATAAAATAATTACATATAAATAATATGTTCGGTCAGTGGCTTTCCTCTGTTTGTCATTGTCCTCATAGGCTCTGTTTACTGTCTATTGTCCTTATCCATCCACCTGCATGTCTAGAAGGTTTTGTCCTGGATAGTCTGTTGCATTTGTCAGTTTTACAAGTTTTTCTCTTCTTTTTTTCAATTTTTATTGCATTCTATGTTTATCAAAGATATCCTACTTTTGCATTAGAAGGAAAGAGTTCTGAAGCATTCTTACTTATATCTGATTTGTCCCCTTTCCTTCATTAAGTTTTGATTTAAAATTAATGGAAGAGCACAAGAAGATGACTAAATCTCATTGAAGTCAGTAGATACTTGTACTCTGTAAACTGCAGATTGCAGTAGCCTGTATAACTCAACTTATCAGCACTTGATTTCCCTGTTGTCACTTTCAGACCTCTATATTTCACTCAGTATTGTTAGCTATACAATTTTGTTGCAATAACTGAATACCTTTAGGAGTTGCATGGCACAGCACTTACGAGGTTTAAAGATTTCCTCTTGCACTGCAGAAAAGTTAATTGCACTGGGGCTGTTCTTTACCATCACCAATTAACACAGAAACTGAAACTATAGCTTAGCATTCTAGTCATGTTCATATACCCTGATTCGTTGACACCTCCTCAAGTACTTGCCCTCCCGCATCCCTTGTTCCTTCCTGAAGCTCTGTGGAGGTTGTCACAACAGTTTGCAAACACCAGAGTTTTGTTTTACTGCTACAAATCATGGCAAGCATAAGGAGATTTTAGAGTATCTATATGTGTTTACATTAAAAGCTCCACCTACTTCAATTATACTTGAGCAGCATGAGAGCCCAACCCTAATTCCCCAGCTTGCATAAACCTGGAGACAGGTATCAATTACTCTGTTTTAGAGAAAACAAAACAAGCTTTTGGCATTTGCATCTGTATAATTAAAAGCAGATTTAAAGAAAATCAGACACTTTCTTATTATTTTAATACTTGATCATCCGTTTCTAAACAAGAGGCTAAAGGAAGTGACAGGAAGGACAATGGAAGAATGTTGGGATCTCTTATATTTAGTAGTCAAAGTGGAATGGATATGTTTTCAGCTCTGAAACAAAGAAACCCTTGAAGTAAATATCATGGCAAAAACCAACAGCATTGCATCTGACTTGAGCAACCAACAGAATCCACGTCCTAGTTGTATAGTTGGATTAGGAGGAGAAATGGACAACCCAATAAGGTACCTTTGATGGTTTTCTACTTGCTTACCAGAACATATCTTCTCCTTTCCTGAAGGGAGCTGAAATCTTTTGGGCATGCCTGTACTCATAGAACAAAGTCTTTTTCAGGCAGTACCTATGTCTTTGCCTTTTAAATGCCCTAGAAAAAGCCTCAACAACATTTGCCCTAAACGAGAGACAGGGAACTGTTGTATAAAGAAAACTACGGCTTGATTTACAAGAAAGCCTTAGATTTAATCACTGTAATAACTAATTTAATTTTAAGCCACCCCTACGTTATTCCATCCATCTGCAGGAGCAGAAGTTCACCAAATGAATCTAGCTCACTGTGTTATCAGGGTAGGATGCTAGGCAGCTACATAAGGAAACCATACTCTCCTACACTCCATGCTGGTATGCTGGCCCTTATGGCTTCATCCTTCTGTGTTTCCACTTCTTCTGGAAAATACAAAAAACATGCCTGTTTCTTTAGAAAAAAAAAAAAAAAAACAACATTATCTCTTGAAAATAAGTACATATATGTGCATATTCTTATTACTCTTATTATTGTTAATTATGCAATAACTGCTACCTAACTATCAAAACAGCTATAGTCCTAGCCCCAAGAACAAACATTAGCATTACCATACCACTTACCTTTGTGGGAGTTTCACAGAATTTAACTCTTTCAATCTTTTTTTTTAATGTTTAACTTACATTTTCCTAAGTCAAATATTTATTAAATACCTTCAGTTATATTTGTTTAACTCCTCAAGTGTTAGACTCCTTAACTCCTTTAACTCCTTAAGTTCATAATGTTATGTATTTAGTTTTCTTTGTATTTATTGTCCAAAATCAGTACTAGATAAACCCCATCTTACCAATAAACTAAGGAAGTGTTACATCTTTTGGAGGAATAAGTTAGTGATATACTCTGCTTCACAGACCAGATTAAAATGCCATGAGGTATTGGGAAATTTGACTACAAAGTCTGTGCTTAACGCATGAGATCGTTCTTTAGGAAAAGGTGCATAAAGATAATTAGGTCCAGAAAATAAGAAGACAGCCCAAAATGTCTGGAGATAATAAGAAGTTAGGAAAATGGAGGACATTGGAAGGACAGATCAGCACTAAAGTGTTGGTAAAACTCAATGGAATCAAGCTGCTAACTCTCATATATGCTTTTGTAAATATTCACCAAAACTCCTATGTAAGTAGCAGCCAGTCAGATAGCTTGAACACGCCATGGAGGTAAATTCAGGATAATGTCAAGTGGACAACTGCAGAGTTTCAGTAGCATAAGCCTGAGATAAAATACAGAACCAGGTCTTCTGAGCCTGTGACAGGATGTAATATTGATGTTTCCGCTGAGCAAGTCATAGTTTCTTTAGTCACACCTAAAAAAGTAAAGAAAAAATAAGACTGCAGAACTGAAGAGATTCCATGGACAGATGAGGCATATGAGCTGTTGAGGACTCCCTGATGATTAATGGTTACTGGACAGACCCAAACCAGAAATGACCAGACAAACCAGTGTCCGGTAACTGACAGACCATATAATTACCAAATTATAGATCATAAAAACGACTGACTGCTTCCAATTATAACGTGAAAGGGCAACTTCATAGTTGTGCCACTTAGTAGTGCTGGGGAAAAGCAAAGAAAAACGTGTTAAAGGCCTAATGAGATGTATGGATGGAAGTTACTGCCATAGTTTATGGCTGTTCAGGTTGTTAGTTCCTAAAATGTGTCACTATTCAAGAGAGAGAGAGGGGGGAAAAAAAAAGAGAGAGGCAGAGATTTGAGGAGTTGTGTGGGAAGACATTTTCTCACTGGGCTAACTGCAAGTAAAGATTTGCTTTCCCTTACTTCTTCCTGAACAGATCTGACAATGTATTTTAAAAGAGTCATTTAAGATTCCCAGACAGTCTCAGTAATTGATTCAGCATTTTCACAATCCAAGAGACATACTTGTTTATTTTAGCAGGCTGGGGAATTATTCCCTTGGAGCCCTTAAAAACCACAACAGGGGAAAAAGAGATAGGGGCCTCAGTATATCAGCAGCAACAGACAGCCCAGAGGGGTTGCTCTATAAAATGTCAGATGAAACCCCAAACCCAGTGACAAAATGTCAGCTGTGGCCTTTCCCACAATGGTCAAATCTTATCCATGCAGCAGTGGACTCACACAATTGACCCTTTGTGAACTTCCACTTTCAGAGGGTATCTGTGTTCTGCAATGGGGTGGTTCCAGGACCAGAACATCCTCCACTTCATGGCAGACCGCATTGCCTTGTCACACATAGCAGATCTAGACAATTGAGATGGCAGGGAGTTAACCACCGCATCTGGCTCAGGAAGTCCTCAATTTAAAAGAGAAATCGCCTCCTGAGGAGATTCATGGGTTTTTTCAGAAGATATTTGCAGCTTATTCTGTAGGCACTGGGGCTCTCAGCACTGCCTTTGCATGTATCATCCAGGGTTGCAGAAGTCAGCAGCCTTTCTCTGTGCAAAGAGACCTCACACTCTTCAGAAAAATAGTAATAAATGGCTATTTGGTGTTTGTGATGACACCACGGTATCAGCTCCTTCAGACTCCATTCAGACTATTCAGCCCCACATGGTCCTTCCAGGCCTGAGGTACTGGAAGGCTCCAAATCCTGAATTATTAAGAAGTACCCAGCATTAAAGGAACGGAATTTTACCAGCTGGAGGAAGGCAAATAGAGTTATTGTTTCTGTTTTCTTACTTTTCCAGAAAAACAAAACCCTGAAAATCCATGTTGACGGGAGGAGAGTGTCTTGCTTTTATTGATGAGCAGAGGTATTACATAAATTCTGCTTCTTGGAAGAAAAAATCACATTTTTGTTTGTTTCTGGTTTAGACTCAGAACACTACAATTTCTGTAAGATAACCCAAGAAGAGAAGGAGGTACCTTGCGAAGAATTTAGGTGACATTTAAAGACAACAGCAACTCAAAAAACTTGCGCAGACAACTCAGCTTCTATATCTGACCAACTTCTTGCTCTTATGATCCTTACACCCCAAGTCAGTTACTCAGCAGGGTTTTAAAGGGAAATCTGGGTGTTAGACCCTTCCCCTAAACCACCAAGCATCAAGAGCAGTAGCATTCTCAAATCAGTGTTAACTGACAGGGTCCGAGCCCCGGACACTGCTGTTATGGTTACTTTTCTTTGAGGGACAGATGGGAGTACCCTTTATATGCGTTACAGACAAGGATTTAAAAACTCACGTCCTAGCTCCCCTATCAGATACAAATGTGCTTTTACACCAAAGTTTCTTAAGCACATGGTTATAGCAGGCAATCTCTAGGTCCCCTGCTTTCTGCTACTGAGAGAAAAGCACAAAATTCACCAGGTCCCACATGTCCCCAGAAGGGTCTCACCCAGGGATGCTCCAGGGGCAACTGACTACTTCAAGAATACTGATTTAATTTTATCATGTGAGTATTGAATGTATGATGCATTCAAAATTCCAAAACAAGAAAAGCTAATTTCCCTCACCTGTAATAAGGGTGAGGATATTTATTTTCTGAACAGTGGAGCAGCTCCAAATCCTTCTCATGAACTGTAGGAGGAATGGTTGTGTAACGTAGAGTTCAGCAGTTGACCAAAAATGCTCAACTTAACTCTGCCAAGGTCTTTTCAAGTATACTTTTATTTTCCTTGAACATGAAAACCAGCTATGTCCCTAATTACTACACAAATTGAATATTCCTTTTCTTGTTCAAAGTGTCACAGCTTAATTCCTAGAAAAATGAAATTTTCAGTCAACAAGCATGTTAATACAAGCCTTTCTTGCTTATATTATACCACAGTATGCTGTGGTACATCAGTTTGCACGCTACTGCTCTTGCTATGCCATGTTGTAACACTAGGAATGATATTAGAACTGCTATTTCCCTACCAAGAAATTGTGTCAAAACAACAACAAAAAAAAAAAAAATCAAACAAAAACATAAAGTAACGTGAATTTTTGAAGTTCTGTTCTGGTTTCTTTATCTAGGTTAATGTTGTCCTCATGGAAGATTCTTTTCTGCAGAGATAGTGTGAAATTATTTTTATTCTTTAATGAAATAGCTGGCCTGACAAAACTGTTATAAAACAATAGTCTGACTTCTCTTGGCATAAGAAGCCCACCTGAGCAGAAAGAAGGACTTGGTCCTGGGCTGGGATCCCTGCCAAGGAGCAGGAATCATGCACCAAGGTCAGACAGAGCCCACTGGTATCTCTGGAAACCAGCTTGGGGGCATATAGAGAAGAGAAGGAGTAGGGACTCACAGGACAATTGCTAAGTATAATCCAGAGAAACATATGAGCTAAGGGGAATATTTTACCTATGGCGTAAATCCTACAGCTATAGCTGAGTTTGGGTTGTTTTCAGACCCGGATGAAAAATAGTTAGAGACTTTTGTTTATCTTGGCTTTTGTGGCAGAGGTTAGTGAGACGCTTCTGCTTGTCATGACATACAAGGGTCTGGGAACTCTTTGTTTCTTCTTCTGAGGAGAGGGTGCTTTGGAAATAGGTTTATGGTAAACCTCATTTTCAGTTAAAGCTCCTATGTAAGGTATTTTGCGCTAGCAGCTCCGACATTGTAGTAACACAAACTGACTAAACTTTATGGAAACTTTGGATAGGTTTGTTTCTACTCTATCTGTATCTAGTTATCCTTCTTTGGTCCTGTCAATAACTTTTGAAAACAGTCTTTACATTTGTACAAAGCCAAAGCACACCCTCGGGCCTTCAAAATAGTGCAGATAAGTGGGCACAGATGCTCTAGTATAGCTGAATAAAAATTGTCTGGGAAATTAAATATTTTTTCTTTTATTTTTCCTTTTCCTTTTCCTTTTCTTTTTCCTTTTCCTTTTCCTTTTCCTTTTCCTTTTCCTTTTCCTTTTCCTTTTCCTTTTCCTTTTCCTTTTCCTTTTCCTTTTCCTTTTCCTTTTCCTTTTCCTTTTCTTTTTCTTTTTCCTTTTCCTTTTCCTTTTCCTTTTCCTTTTCCTTCTCCTTTTCCTTTTCCTTTTTTGCTTTCTTTTTCTTGTTAGTTTTCTTTTCTTTTTCTTTTGTTTGACTGACATCCTGAAAGTATATTGAAAGTACAAAAAAATCACAAAGAAAGGACGCTGTTACTGTTCATTCCACAGCTGGGAAAATGGTGCCATGCCACATATATGGATGGCATGTTTGAATTCCTTGTATGTAAGGAATGTTTTAATTCCTTGTACCTACTTTCTGAGGAGAGGTGGGGGATTCTCAGTCGTCTGAAAGTCGTGAAGAAGCACATGCACAGCTTTGCACAGTTTGTGATGCAGGCAAGAATTTTGAGGTAAAGCACTGAAAAAGCAAAATCCATTACAGCTGTGAAGGAATGATTTTGTCATGAGACTTGAATCACACAGGGATGTGGTATAAGTCACTCTTTCCCCCATCTTTTTTTCTTTTCTACATGTTGTAATGTAGCCCCAGAAGAAGGCTAGTGCAGGAGATGGAGGTGGCTCTGCTGTCATGAAAACTGTTTTATTGGATAAAGGAAGAAACTTTTCATAAAGGAGTGTCTTCAAGATAAATTTTTCAGATCCTTTGAACCACCCCAAAACACTATATTTGATTTTCCTCAGGGAAAGAAAGCAGCTGCGTGTACAAGTTAATCTGGAGTGACTTTTTCTTCCACAGGAAATGCTTCTGTTGGATATTTGAAAGGGCTTGTGTATGGCAATACTCTACACTAGTACTTCACAGAGGAATACAAGTACTTTCCTCAAACCAGAAATCCAGAAGACAGGTCATCAGCTGATTTTTTTTTTCACTTTCTCTCACCAGAACCTCTCAAAAGACTGCAGGGTCTAATGATTTACACCTTCAGGGTCAATGATTTACACTTTCTAGCATCTATTGTCCTTCAATATAGTAGTCTTTGGAATTTCCACACTACTGAAACACTCATCACAGCTCACTTGGCCTAACAAAATAGCATCACAGTGAAGTGGAAATCATGCCGTGGTTATCTGTATGGAGGACAGGACGTTCCTAGACCATGAGCCAGAACAAGAACAGAGACTTGAAAGTCAATGCAAGTTCTGCGTGTCAAACAGGCAGGAATGCTGAACTTTTTAAAGTTAGGGAAAATATTGCCTATTGAAGCCTGTTTATCTTCCTCTTGTAGATTAAAATTGAACGTGTACCTTCGAGACAGACTATTATCTTATCTGCTTTAAGCCACAGACAATAAGATTTTTCTAAACAGTACATGTACAAATTCCACTCTGGTATTAAGTCTTCTTAACTCAGAGATATGGCAATTCTTTCCAAAATGAAAGGCAAATTTCTTGTGAGGCATCCACACGTCTCTTGCCTTGAACACTTACGCACTAATAGTCAGATATTTTGTCTCCAGTGTGACAGGGTCAGAGCAGTCTGGCCAAAACAGATAAAACTAACTTCACCACTTTCTCCATATTCATGTAGCTATGATTAAGCAAAAGATGCTGAAGTGTTTTTTGAGAAATATTTTTCCAAGACTTATTTACCACAGACAAAAGTGAACTTGTACCTATTTTCTGTTTGTCTTTGGCACAGAAGATTGGACATTTATTTTTTGATCTGTATATAAGAGTTGAGGTTGTTCAGACTGCTGAAAAGAAGGCTCATGGGAGATCTTATTGTGGCCTTCCAGTATCCAAAGAGAACCCTTAAGAAAGCTGTAGAAGAACTTTTGTAAAGGAATAATGGGAGCGTGGTAAGGCGCTGGCACAGGTTGCCCAGAGAAGCTCTGGATGCCCCATCCCTGGAAGTGTTCAAGACCAGGTTGGATGGGGCTGTGAGTGACTTGGTTTGGTGGAAGGTGTCCCTGCCCAGGGCAGGGGGGTTGGAACTGGATTGTCTTTAAGATTCTGATTCTATATAACACTGGGCACTTTCAACCATAGATTATAGACTCTAACTTATTTCCCTTTAACAAATCTGAACATCAGCTGTTCTTCAGTCCTGTGTGCACAGGAGCAATGATAGACTCTGTTCATAACACATATTTAGACAGAAGGGACTGTAATGTCACTTTTGCTTCTTATCTGCAGCTTCTCCTAATGACTGTCAGGAAGGCATGGTCTGAAATATGGGTAAATCTGGTTTTATTGCTGCATAGAGCTGAAACAATGACTAGTTAAGTCTTAATTATTTTGGTGAGATGCAATTTTAATTTCATATGTGACATAAAAATTAGACCTGGAAAATTCTCATGGAGCTATCCAGATACCTTTTTATTACAAGTAAAAAAAGAAAGGAACCAAAACAAATGACATTAAGTTTCCACAGGAAGCAAAGAACAATCCTAAAGGCAACAAGACTGCCAGAAAAGACTCAAAATATTCAAAACAAAAGGTGAAAATTCATTTAAAGATACGTGCATGAATTGATTTCTAGGAAATCTAGCACTCTCCCAGAGCATACCAACAACCCAATTATAAGGAATTGCAAACACAAACCACTGCGCTGTAGGTAGGCTTAGATAAAATGAATTTAAGCACTGCTTATGTCAAAGAATATCTAAAACAAAACAAAACCCAAACATTTATTTTTAAGACTATGCTTAGAAGTGAAGCTATAGCAAAAAAAAGAGAGGACGATAACCTTGAAGATATTAGGCCAAGACATAGGAAAATTACCCTGTTTCTATCTCTGCCAAACATAACCTTTTGGCGTGTGGGTAAATAATTAACTCTCACAGTACCTCAGTTTCCCATATTACCAGCAGATAATACAGTTTTAAACATTTCGCTTTTAAAAATCCGGTCTCTGAGTAATTTGGAGTAATACATGTTGTTTATGCTGCAGCTGTACAGTGCCAGGGACATTGAGGAATTTTATCATTGTTACTGTGTCTATGTACTACCAAAATAAAAGCAAAATAGATGTTCAAATTTCCTATGTCCAAATTTCTACTATCAATATAGACCATTCTGTTCCCTACGGCAATGCATGACTTTTGCAGTCATCAACATATTGCATTTGAGCTGTAACCTCAAGGAGAAAAAAATACTTCTGTGGAGTATTATGCTTGCTAGCATTTTTTTTTTCAGATTTCCTGCAAAAGCTTCAGCAAAGCTGAAAAAGAACGGTCAAAAAAATCCTTTTAAAAACTTCTCAACCTGCTGAATTTGAAATAATGTCATCCCCTGCTACAAATATACACTTGCTCTAAATAGACGGGGTTTGTTTCCCACAGCTCTTCAGTATATTAGCATTCCTCATTGTGTTTGCATATTTGCACGGGTGATGCTGCCCACCCTTTCCTAAGGGATCCCAACAGCACTTTCTGGTCTGATAGCAAGATGCATTCTGTAATAGATACAGCTACCCTCCTTTCACTTACAGAGAGAAATCCATCTTCTAAACACTGGACCACTTTTGGGGGTGCAATTCCTCTATCTTTTTTTTTGCATTTTCTTTTCCACGAGTTCTCACTTCCAAGAACACAGAAAAATTAGCTGGATGGATAAGACAACAAACAGAGTAAACTTTCCTCAATGCACTCAGTTGTGCTTGATTTCCTCACTTCCCTCCAGCTTAATGGTTTCTAGCATCATCCCTTTCTGTCTGGTATAAGCAAGGGGTTGGTGATTGCCCTCTCTTAAGCCAACATCATAGCCTTTTAGTTCAGTCTGCTGGGGTAAAAAGAGCTGACAACCTGGCTCTGGTCAGCTCACAGATGCAAAACTGTGACCTATTCCTCTCCTGGGGATCTTTGGCATCAATATACAACAGAGTTGTTTGCACCACCTGCTCTAGAAGCCCTGTTTTAAAAGAAAAGCCCTATCCTCATTCAGGTCTTTGGAGGAGACATAAGGACCTATCCTTGAAGAATGAGTCTGAGCTCTGAACCCAGAGCAGAGAGAGAGAGTCTCCTGCAAGCCTGAGACCAACATTTGTGACCTAGTCCTGGCTCAGTATTGACATCAGCTGGAGCTTGCTCCTGTTTCCCTGGGCGCAGTCATTGCATTGAAGGACCTAAATCTGCCAAGTACCATATAGGCAACTCACGGCCATTATATAAATGAGGACCAGGTTGCATGATGCTGATTGTGTTAACTTATGGTCTGGATACTGCACTTCTCCTTCCAGTAAATCTGTGTGTATGGTAGCTACACAGATCTAATGCCAGGTTTTGCACTTTTCTCCGGTGACTAGGAGTTGAAATACCTTTGCATACCATCAAGTGTCTAATTCTACAAGATGCAAATTAGGCTCCTAGAGGCTGCAAAGCTCTTGAAAATGTTGGCTTTGGCTGCTGGTTTATGCATGAGATCTATTTGCAAATGCTGGCAAGGTATTTATACTTGAATTACATTCTCCTTCATGAGCTGTGCCATTTGAGTTGCTTAAGGTATGTTCAAGTTTTTTTTAAATATATCTTTCTTACTGAGATGAAGATAACTACCAAGACCATTAAATAGGAAGGGAGACTCTAAAGATGCTTTAAAGTGATGTGTTGCTACTGGTATGAGGTACGTAAACTTTTACAGAAGTGCTTTCACTCAAACATGAATTATTGATACCTGCTGTGTGCAAGGTGAAAAAACCAGATGTGATAAACCATGCAACAACTGTGACAAAGAAGCATTTCGTTGTTTGTTATTTTATTATTTCCCCATTTATAAAGATGATGAATACAAACCAGCCCCCCTCTCTGAACTTCAGTAGAAATCAACCCGAGAAAGAATGAAAATAATTTAGTCCTTCCAATGTTTTCTGAAACAATTTGTAGAAAGCTGAGCTCAAACTGGCTCTCTGCAACCTACAGATATCTCCATCCACTTCTTGTCTAAATTGCAAATATATCCTTGGGGCACGAATCAGGGGTATGAACTGATAACTGAAATGTAGAAACTTGAATTAGTGTCAAGGCTGTGTTCCTGAACATTCTGTAAAAATGTAAATAGAGACAGTTCACGTCTTTGCCTGTGTACCCACTCTTCTTTCCTCTTTAACATGAGATTAAGGGGATATCCACTGAAGGTGGACTTAATAGAAAATATGTTAAAGAAAGTATATTTCCATAAAGTGCCCTAAAATCAGTGTCAATAATTCCCTAGTCTATTATTAAAGCCAAGAATTTCAGAGGATTACAAAGGGTCTGGCATAAATTTAGGTAAAATATTCAGAGTTCTGGAAGGGTCGAAGCTCTCTTACTCCTTGGTGTGCACCAACTTTTGACTACTGAGAATCATGAAGAAACTTTCCCTGCTCTGTGAGCAGATTTTGCTTTAATAGCAAGGTCTCTGGCCTTTCAGAGCAGGTGGCCCTGGCCCCCACTGGATGATCATACAACTGCTGCTTCTGCTGTTGTTCAGTTTTATTGTCCTTGGAGAAGAAATTGTTTGCTTGATGAGCTTCAGCCTTTTAGAATTGCTTGTATAAAAATGCTTGGGTATAACATATTCTTCTTTACTGCAGGAATTACACAGGCAAATAATCAGCTGGAGCACTAACGAGCTATTTGCATGCATAATTAGACCACTTGTATGCACAGTTTTATATGCAGCTTGAACCTGAGCCTGACCACTATGAAGCACCAGGTAACACCATCTTGGCCAAGTTCCTCGGGATTGATATCAGCCTCCCTGTGTTTCTGAAGATAAGATCAGTATCCGCACATCAATCTTTTTCGGAAAGATCAATAAAGACACAAAGATACATTCAAGCTACCTTCCAGCTTCATTCCTGTATCTGGTGCTTTCCTCTGATGGGGTCTGGGAGACTCCTAAATCAGGGACATTAATTAAACCTTTGAATTCTCAGATGTGCCTGTATCCTCCTCTGGCTAAGCCCAGGGGTTAAAGTGAACATTAAACTGTCTGACCAAGACCCTTTAAAGTATAGCCTTTAGTGTAATGCCCTGATACAGCCTGCACATATGTTCTGGACACTTTTCTCCCACTAACAGTCCCCAGAAAAGATTTCCTCTCTGTAGGAAATCTTGAACTTTTACATTTCTAAACAGCCTTTTAATGGCTATTTTGCAAACAGCTACAGCATCTGCTCAGTTTATTTGTTATAGTCATTCTTCATACTTGCTTCTCATCACTTTTTCCTTCTGATTTCTTAAGAAATGGCACACGTTGGCTTGGGGAAGCAATGCAGCCTGGAGAATTGAAAACTGGCTGGATGAAAAGGAAATCTTTATTTTCTTCCAGGGCTTCTGTGTCTTGTGAGTCACTTCACTTCTCCATGCCTCTATTTATAGCAGTGGAACGGATGCTGTTATATCATTTTTAAAGCACTTTTGAGATATATTGATGAAAAGTGCTCTGTAAGAATTAGGTAACATTTCTGTTTGCATCTGCAAGCACTTAATGGTGTAAGGAGCAAGTTAACTTTGCATTGTGTTTGGCAAAAGCTGTTCTTAGCAGCTCTCTCTCCTTTTGCATTAGAAAAACAATTAAAGCAAGTGATGAATCTCCACTATCCCACTGATTTGATAATGTGCTCTGGTGCCCTCCTTCCTTACTGAGCTGAACTGTCCTAGTAATGTTTAATTTATTTTTGTATGCAAGCTGTACTTAAGGTCTAAGAATTTGTATTGAAAGTTTAGAGGTCTGATACAAAATACATTGATTAGTAAGAAGATTCCAAAGATTTCAATAGGTTTTGGATGAACCCTACCTTTTTTTTTTTTTTTTTTTTTTTTTTGCATTTTGCATTTTGCATTAATCAAATTGTCTAGATGGAGGTATATTCATACTGGAACTTACAAGTCCACTGTGGAAATTTTTTTGTGGACAATATTTGGATGGGGAAACACCCTGCTACTTAAAAACTTTTAAAGAGGATTAAGAATTTCCTCTCATAGATTAGCAGACACTGCAGTGTCAGAAAGAGAAAAAGTCTATTTCTGTATATGGCGTGGGGTATCTATTAATAGTATTGTATAAATTGCAGGAAATACCTGCTTTCCTTAATAAAAGTGTTTGAGTTAATTTTAAATTGGTAATTTTTGTCTCAACTTTTTCCTTAATTTTGAACTTTCCTTAAAAATAGTTAATCCACTCCACCTCACCCCAAATCCCTCCAAATAATCCCTATACTTAGGATTTTTTTTGAGCTCAGTTAGAAGTGTAACTTGACTTAGTTGAATTCAACAGCAATTTCCATTTTCACTGGAAAATGTATTTATTTTGTTTACTAATATTTATTAAAATTTGTTGAGTTTGATCAACTTCATTCCCTTTCCTAATATTCCAAAACCACAGTGGCTGAAATTTGCATAACCTATACATGTGTGATTGTAAAATTTGTGGATGTGGATGGAGAACAAACACGGACTGTAATTTTATATATAAAACCAACAGTCCAACAGAACTTAGTGTTTATTAAAATTACACGGACATTTTCCATAGAGATGATATTAAAGGTGCATGTGCTTTTTATATTGAAGGGTGACAGCAAGAAGCCTATGAGGGAGAAGGGTCCCTCAGGTACCCTGTGTCTGTGTGTTCCTTTCATATAAGTATGTTTCCAGGTTCCTATGACAGCTAACCTGGAGATAGACGCCATGTACTCCAGGGGTTCATATAATGTAATCTGATCCTCTTCAAGGGCCCCTTTCCTCTTTTATTGCCATTCTTCAATGAAGAAATAGGTATTAGTAACATGAGCACACATCAGTATTTCTAAGTGGTTCTCTGAGCAGATAGCCTTCCTTTCCTAGAGAAACACCTTATGAATTCAGCTGCTGCAATGTTCTGCATCGACTTTTCGCTTGACACTGTCTGAACTCTCAGCTTCCCCAATGTCTCTTCTGTGTCAAACTCCTTTTCTTTCCTTGTCTTAGAAATTGATGAAGTTGTGCTCTGTTACTTTTATACCGTTATTCTCTGCTCCCTTCATGAAAGCAAATCTGCATTCTGCAATTGAAAGGTTTTCATTCATGTGATCCTCTACCTGTTTGATTTTTACAAGACTCTTCACCTTCCCTGTTTTTGTCATAAACGATCTCATGACAGAGAAGCCTAAGTCTAAGCTTTCTCTTAAACAATATTTTAGCTCACAAATGTTGCTGGAATGTTGCCTTGTTAATTTAATGGTGTCAAAGAGAGACCAGAACTTGACTACTAAGCCTTTTAAAACATCCTTTTAACATCTCTTTAAAACATTTTTCGTATTATTTTTAGACTGTAGGTAAGACTCCAAATAGGGTTTAATATTATACCATCTTGCAAAACATTTAAACTCATAGCAATAAAACCGTGGTCCATTATCTGTCATTACCATGGTTGGTAGCAAATATCAATTTTATATCTGAGATTCCATGTTCAGCTGTATTCTCTAACACAGTACTATTTCTGGGTAACAGGAATAATACTCCGGAATAAATATGTAATTTTTTTCAGCATGCACAAACAAATCTATGCCAATGGTGGACCATAGATCTGGTTCTATAAATGCATTTAATCTTTCAATGTCAGAAACTTATTCTTCCTTTTTTTTCTTTCCCAGCTTTTACCATAATATTGTTCTCTTTGATGGGAATTTGACTTATTGATGTGTTTAATCTGTATTTCCTTAACCTTTGATTTTAGCTCTATGTATGTCTTCACATCTATTTGATTATTGTTTTGTCTTTTTGAATGTTCATCACATCATGTGCTTGTGTACGAATTATATTGTGTGCATACTGCTTTCTGCATATGTGTTCAATATTGTCATGTTTTTTGTCTGTGAGTAAACTCTACAAAATCAAATTAACTTTGTCCCATTATGATTTGTCTGCAAATGCTCAAGCTAGAAGTCATAAGATATTCACTAGTGTTTAAGGGAGTGTTCTGGTCACGAGATGTACCTGTCTTGAAGAACAGGTATGGTGTAATATCTTCGGGGAGTGCTACTGAAGTGCTTCATGCACAGTGCTTCTGAAATCATTTTTCAATATGCATGTGTGTGTCTGTGTGTGTGCACACTCTAGTTTTTTGGTACTTTCCTACAATGGATTTGCTTTACAAATAAATGAAGCTCTGTCTAAAAACAAGGTACAGCTTTGATATGTTTGCTTCCACACTATATTTGCTATTTCACACTGGTTGAATTGTATTTGCATTTTTGAAGATTTATCTTTGAATAATTTGCATTTATTTTGCCTGCATGTATATCTATGAGTCTGTGTTTCCCTCTAAAAAAAAGTATTTGTTCTAGCTATGCTATGCATCTATTGAAATAGTTGTTTGGGTTTTTTTTAATTTAAATCAGAAACCGAAGAAAAATGTTTTCTTCCTTTTGGGGATCTGATCTAAAATCTGATTTTAAATTACAGATTAGGGATTTCACAAGCCCTGAAGAGTTGCATGGTTTATTTAACTATCCTGAATATATTACAAATGTCAAAGTACTCTTCAGTTTTTACATTCGCATGAGAAACTGACACTTCCAGATTTCAGACATTTGCAAGGAATGTAGTATTCTTTAAATGTATTTAACACTCAGGTAACTTTTTGCTCTTCTTCACCTAGTTAAAAGCTACTAAATGCATCCAATTCTCTAATCCACTGGCAGTAAAAAATGCATTTGGAATTTCAAGTCAGACTTTATCATTCTCCATGTCTGTAGTCAACTAGGTTAATCAGTTCTTGATGAAAAAGTTTATGATAAGAAGAGGAAGATTTTTTTTTTTTAAGGTCAAGTTTCCCTGAACACTATTGCATGGACTTGAAAATTTTACTCTTAATGCAATTCTCCTGCAGAAACTTGAGATTTTGTCAAATCTGTCCATAGCATTTGCATGTCACATTTGTGGAGTAAAAGATCTGCTTCTTGAACCACTACTTTGAAATCCTGCAACCATTTCAGACTGCTGTTTTGAGAGGTTTTGTCTTTTGTGTAAAAATCTCTTAGGTAACCAAAACCCTTTACATAAAGCAGAAGCTGTCCTCAACTTGGAAAACAAAGATGCCCTTTCTACAACTGTTACGGTATGTACTGAGAGGCTGAAAATAGATCTACAAACGGATCTGGAGATAAAGCAACTTGGTTCTGTTAGAGCTAAAGTGTTGTTTGGATTTTTTTTTCATTTATTAATAAAACCACCAGCCTACAAAAGCAAAGCTTTGATCATTTGCTCTTCTGACAGACTGTAGACTTCGTTCATTTAGATTTCATTCATTCTTGTGAATTTTGCAAGCTAGAAATTGCAGTTTTATGCAAAAAAAAAAAAAAAAAAAAAGTTGCTGCCTTATATTTACAAATGAGCCAATGTTCAGGTAGTAATACACTTCTTGTCATGTTGTTTTCATAGATAAAACTTCAGCAATTAAGTTCAGTAATTACTCTTTCTTAGGCTGATATCCTGACAAGGAGAATTCACTTCTCAATAAAAGCACTGTATACATATGCCATTCCAGGTTCTGGTATAAAATCCTCCATTAACCTTGGATAATTCCAAATCTGTAATTTTTTTTTTCTGCTGATAAGTCTTTGGCAAAGTTAAATCATAAGTGTCAGTTCACTGTCTAGGTAATGCAAGAATTAGGACAGCATAATACTAATAGAGGTACTAGCCTTCTTAGAAAATTTCAAAGCTTTCTAGAAAATATATTTTTACATTGGATTAAAATCAGCTCAATTTCCCTCTCTCCTGTTGGAGGGCTGATATTTCACAGTAATAAATCGATACTTCTTGATTCAAACTGTTTCTACAGTGGAGAGAGGAATTCCCTAGAACGAGGGAAAACAGGAACTTTGGTTTCCTGCACCATGACAAGTTTCAGACCAATTTGCTATTTTGCAGGGGTCTTGCTTATACTCTATCTAGCTTTACTATCAGGGTAATTAGGACAGACAGACTGAGATAACTCTGTAGAGCTCCACCAAGCACTGAAATTTGGTCCTGTGCCAGCTTACATCAACTTGAAGACAGGGCCTTCAGGTGATGAGTTGTTAGTGGCAACTTATTCTCATGGTACAAGGAGTTCTGGCCATTAACAGAACCTTTACTGCTATTGACTGGTATTATATTTCCAAAATTATATTCCTGTTTGTAAATCATTGGAAACAGCCATATAAATATGACTGGAGTGGTATGCTCTGGAAACTTAATCAATATGGTGTCACATTAAACAGTGAGGAACAGAGGACTACAGGGAATCTCTAATTACAAGGAAAAGATAAATAATTCTGTGGAAACATGCGGAAATGTGTAGTGGATGTCACATAAATAACCTGATCATAGGTATAAAATGGTAGTATTTTTTCTTCCCAGTAGTCAAGACGCTGTTCTGGCCATGGATGGGGCCTAATTTTCACCCCTCTGCTTGTCTGAAAGCTTGTTAGACCATGTAGGCTATTGCTATTTCTTTTCTACAAGTCAACAAACTTCCTCCTATTTATCAGAGGCCATTCGCGAGGCCAGTACCTACTCTAGCTGCCTTTCAGCAGGCATCTCACTTAAGCTGATTGATTTGTACCATCTGCAAACAAAGTGACAAGTCCTGTGATGGTCAGTTTGTCCTACATCACCATCAACTGTAGAAAGCACCAGATGCTTAGTTTGTGGTTAGTAAATTCTAGCAGGGAGATACAACAACTGAACTCAGGTTGTATTCAACTGCTGTGTAAATGTAGGATGGGGACAGGCCTGGGGAGTGTGGAGGAGGACTGACCAGTGTCACTACCCCTCTTCTGTCCCTTCTCTGGATATTTACAACTCCACATTATAGAAGTATAGCAAAACAGGAGCCCTAAATTCTGTCATCAATGTTACACAGGCCCCTACTTCCTCACTACTAATTTAGCTGATAGACTGTTTCTCCTCTTATACAATCTTTTCATTCTTCCCAGCTGCCCATTATTTTCCTAGTTGCTGCTTCTTTTTTTTTTTCTGTGATAGCAAGGAATCAAGGTTTCCCTCCTGTCACGGGTGAGCTGGAGCTAGCAAGAGCATGTAGGGATTCAAACCCTGGGGTTTATATAAGAAACAGTGACATGTGACTTTGACATGAATGGATTATCTTGCACTCCCACTTGCTCACTTATCCAACAGCGTTGAGATTGTCAGGTCTCAACTGCCCTTCACCACGGAGAGATGGCTTGGCAGAAAGCCATGCTAGTCCATGCTCTTCCACCGGTTACATCTCAGATGACCCTGAATAGATCCCTGGGCATCACCCAGCACTCATCCACACATCTCCCTGATCTGCAGGATCATCCACCAATTCCTCAATCTTTCCTCCCACCAAGATCTTCACCTTCTTTCTGGGGCCATTTTTTCCTTTCATGAACACTTCTTTTCTCCTTTTTTTTTTTTTTTTTATTTTGGCACCCCCTCTCTTTCCAAGCAGCCAGTCCTCAGCTTTCGCAATCTAAACAGTCTGTGTGCAGAAGCACATCACATGATCAGCCTCCAGACTGGTGGATCTGTCTCATATCTCCTTACATACTGGAGGACTCAAGAAGTGCCACTTTTGACCAGCCTAGGTGTTATCAAAATTTACAACTACCCTGTACCAGATATAGCCAGCAAGTAACAGTCTTCTGCCTGAGAATTCGAAAGATAACTTTGGATATTGCCCACATGCACATGCGTATACACATATATGTCTATATATACCCCCAATTATCTATTATCTATAATCACAACTTAGGCCATTTTTTTTTCACCTATGACACCTGCCAATAGAAAAAGACCGTATTTTCAAAATCAGAGGGAAAAAAATCCCAGGAGGAACACTGAGTTTATTCCTTGGAGGAAGACTGAATGGATACAGACAAATATAAAGTAGAGTAAAATGAATAGATATTTTAAATCACCAAGGTTCAGTTTTCCACCCTGGACCAAGTAGTAAAGACACTACAAACAACAAATGTAAGAGTTTAAATCACTGTAAAGGAAAACCGAAAAAAAAAATAAAATAGAGCTATGTTTTATCAGCTCATCCAGATGGCTCATGGGCTCTGGCCTAAGCCATATTATAACATTACAAACTGGACCCAGATCTGGAAAGGTGTTGTGTACCAGCAGCATCCTTGGGTGCTAATAGGACCATTTGCTGGTGCTGAGATAGGAATATGTGCATACTCACAGATTTGGAGCCATATGCTCAAGTTCTTTTTGTTTTGTTTTGTTTTCCCCCAAAGAGCAGAATTTTTCCCTCTCTTCTCCTCAGCCATTTTTACAGACACAAGTGGCTTATTCTCTGCTCTGATCTCCCTCCAGTTTCAGAGTCTTTCTTCTTGAGGTGTCACAGCAATGCAAAGGTTAAGTCCCCTCCCTGGGCAGAGAGGCACTAGAGATACTTGAAAGCTGTCAACAATTTCAATAGAAATCTTCCTTTCACAGTGAAGGATCCTGCGTGTCAAAGCAAGCTGTTCAGCAGCTTGGATTCAGCCTACTTGATCCAGTCTGTTTACCTCTTAGCATCACTTGCAGGGTGGGTGTTTGCTCTGCACTTAATGCTGGCCTCCGCTAAAAATGTTGCCAGGCTGGTAGTGCAGGTGCATAATTCACTTAATGGTTATGCTAAAGATAACCAAAACACCCCATGTTAAGTGTGATTCTGTCAGATGAAGATGCCTTTCTTCTCAACAGATCTTATTTTGATTCCCACACTAAGCCTTTGCAACCAGTTATTGCTACTCCCCTCAAGTGTGAGCCCAATTATTACGAAAACCACTGCATTTTCTAGCACAGAGATGACAAACTCTGCCTCATTTTACTCTCATATTCCATCCAAAGGGGTTTAGACCCTGATCCAGTGCAAGAATATTTCTCAAGTTAAGTATGCGAATAATTGTGTTCCACTGTGGGAACTCAGAGTATAAATATTTTCTGACATCATATATATCAACAATATATACACCATATACACCAAAGGTGCAATTCTTCCATTATAATACTGTTGTGCAATCAGGTATTAGATTTTTACCACAACAAACATCTACTTGCACAAGCAGCCTGGTAAAATAAATTATTATACCATTTAAATTTTGCATTTAGAATTGCTATAGAACAATCTTCCTTGAATTTTAAAGATATCATTCACCATTCTTCATTGTAATACTAACATCTTCACTACCTTCTTACAATTTTATCATCAGACAATAAAACCATATGAGTCATTGATTTAAGCACAACTGATTTTTGCTAGAGGTAGATGCTAGTGGCAAGGTGGGAAACTTAGTTTCTAATACTCTACGTAATTTGGTGAATCAATGGAGTTCAGCACCTCTTGTGCCATATACCTTTCTCTGTTGTCTTGGGTAAGTCAGTTGTGTTTGCATTCATGTCCATATTATGTGTCAAATGTAAGTATCTAACATATGTGTCACATGTCAGCTAGGAGATGGGTGCCGTCACTGTCAATGGAGACCTGAACCTCAACTCATTTTCTTCATTTGTCCAGAACCACTTTAGATATCTTAAAATATCTACCAAGGATGTTTTAAAGGATTTGGTGGATATAGTACAGGTTCAAGGGAATGGACTTTTCCTATAAACTTTCATTATCAGCAACAGAAAGAATGTGATCCTCCTCCCATCTCCATGGACAATTTATTTCATATGTGCTTTTAAGTTAAACTTCATTATTAATTGTGGGTACGTATGCGGTTGCTATTAGAGCAGTGTAGTACATGCTTCCCTGGGTGTCTCTTTACTTCACAGCTCTGAGAGATCTGAAAGTCCTAGATGGGAAGGATGAAAGCAAAATTTGCCCTCCATTGCCTCTTATTCTCTTTTCCCCACACCCCCATCCCCTCGCATATCACAGCGTCTGACTTGATTTTCTGCACACTGGGATTTGTGTCATAGAGTAAGGTCCCAGTCCTCACTGTATAGGAAAGAAGGAGAGTTAAGACACTTTAGAAGATTTAAATCAGCTATCAAGCTGAGCAAAGAGTAGCCAAGAGCTTCCCAATTGTGTTTCTACATATTGTACAGGTAACAAGTCTCAAATTCTCCCTCTCAGAAGCTTTTCTCTATATTTGAAGGAGACACTTCTCACGGGGAAGCTGCAGTTCAGAGTTTTCTTCTGCAGGTAGATGCCTCTGATCTTTCCTTCAAAAAATTGAACAAGACACCCATCTCCTCTTTCAAAGCATGTAGGAGAGAAGGGAACAGAACAGCTCGTGAGTTAGAGACTCTCAAAGTGAGAAGGGGGAGTCCTAGACTCAGTCCCTACTTCTACCCATGTCTAGCCTGCTCTTGGAGATAGATGTCTCTTGCAGCTGCTAACTGTTCTGAGCAGAGACATTTTACAAATTCTTGGTCCAGAAGGAGTCTAAAGATTACAGTATTCTTTTTTTTTGAGGGAAAAGAGAAGTTTCTGGCTTGTGTTCCAAGAGACAGTTAGTGTTTTACCTGCATCAGTCACAGGATGAAGAAACAAATTTGAGGTGTTTGTGCTACAAGATTTTCAGATTGTTGCAATTCATAAAACATTTTAAAATGAAAGAGTATACTCACTAGAAAAAAAAAGGATAGTCCAGCTAGAAGAGCTGTAGATTATGAATTGAGAGACTTGTGTCTGTCCCTAACTCAGGTATTCTGTTAGTGATGGTGATACTCCTGCTTCAATTCTGGTCTGATGGGAAACAGAAACACAAAGCCAAGCCACACTGAATAACAAATCATAAATTCACTTAGTCAGTTCAGTGCTCTGACTGAGAAATTGCTAGAATAGAGCACAAATAAGGCTTCCCTATGCAAGCAGTCTCAGTAGCATTTCAGACTTTTTTACTCCCTAGCAATGTGTTTTCTGAATAGGAAAGAGAGATGACTTAAGACACATCCCTAGCCTCATACCAGAGCTACCTCAAACAGAATATTCAGAATCTTTAGAATATTCATTCCCAGTGAGCATAGTGAATTTGTTATTGCAATACATGGTACGCTTCCTTCTGCCTAGAAACAGAAATCCTTGGTTGTGTTATGTGCTCTATACTGATAACAGATGGTGGTAATTTTTTATGTAGCCTCAGTTGAATAGTCTCATGTTTTGGAGAAGGAGTTCTGTAGTGTTATTTCTGCAAACCACAAAGTTGTGAAGTTTTGTTTTTTTTTTTTTCCCAAGCTGAATGGAAGATGTATTTTTTCTGCCTAGGAAATTCTACACTGTTTAGATGTAGATCTCAATAAACCTTTTCTGACAGCTATGATGATTATTTTTTAACTTAAGCCATCATTTATTAACTGAATGTATCTGGCCAGCTTAAATGACATTCTTTTGATATTTTTCACATGTATTCTAGTCTTTTTTTTTAACATGTATCCTCTGAGATAATGATAGTCCGTAAGATTTTCAAAAGTCAAATCATGCTATATATATCACATGGGAAACATTTATGGTAGATGGCATGATAGAAAATGAACCTTGTTAGAGCATCACATTAGGTAATTACAGTTTGAAATATGTACGGTATTATCCCCCATAGATGATTAACCCACTTTTAAGGGGTGATAGGTGTTATTAATTGACCTGTTCACTGAACTCTGGAAGGTGTTTGGGAATGTGCATATACCACAAATTATGATTCTACATCATTAATCATCCAAGTCTCCTTCATGACTCAGTAGAAGTGGAAATCAAAAGGCAAAAGGCTAACAGACGACCCATTCTTTTACAGACCCATAGATATATTACAATAAATAACATTGCTCAGGGCACAGTTCAGAAATAAGTTACCTTTCTCTGTGTTTCCTGTCAGATTTAACCATTTCTCCCTTCCCTCCTCTATTTTCTTCGCTGGAGCTGCAGTCTCGCAGATTGCTTATGTTCCTCACCAACATCCTGTCCCTCCATGTCTCCATTTCAGGTCTCCTCTCCCTTTAACCCTTTCTGTCCTTCTTTATGTTGTGTTTTCACTTCATTCCACCCATAGCAAGTGCCACACAAAGCTGACTGGGGTGGCAGTAGCAGGGGCATTGTGCTTTCCAACCTGTTTCATTTGACAATTCTCAATGTGCGAAGCAGCGAGGGGAAAGGGTAGAAGAGCAAATAGTGCACATACACATACAAGTGGATGGAGGTCTTCATCAGCTCGAGAAGTTTGGTACAGGGTGCTCCTATGCTCCCCTGTGTACTGTTACTGTATTAATGCATATCTTTCCATGTGTACCTTCAGAAACAAAGTATAACCACTTAAATGTATAATAGATAAGGGAAAGACAGCAGACTGAGACTAATTGAGCTATTCCTCCAGCAGAAATGCAAGAGAAGGGGTTATTAATATTCTTCCTAGAGGCTCTGGATGTGCTCCAACATGTGATGAGAGATCTGCACCTGTATCCTTTGTGAATATTTAAGTACAACTTATTGTGGTGTCAGGACTCTGACTTTTGTTCTGTTTGTTCTGCTAATGGGATTTAGCTTCATCAAGTATTGTTCATCCTGAGTTCTTCTAAAAGATGCCTGGATGGTAACTCAAATGATGAGTTAAAGACTTGACTGAACAGTGAGTGTCTCTTATGAAATAATCATGACTTTGAGATGATGGATAGACTTGATTCCCTGAATTTCCAGCTGAGATTTTCAGCAGGAGCTTCATTAGACAGACATGGGTTGAGTCTGTTGTAATCCAGACACAAATTAATTTGAAAAACTGTTCTAACTTAAAACTTTCGAATCTGAATAATTTAGATTGCCTGATTGCTCCCCAAACTAACATCTTCATTCCTGTTTTGATGGCAGAGAGGAGTAGAAGTGTCATATTGTACCAAATTTAAATAACTTCAAGAAACTTTCCCATCTAATCAGGGAAAATCAAATTCATATGTTTTGAAGATGAGCAAAACTGTATAATTTTGCCAGTGGAAAATAGGTTAGTCTGAAGACTGATTCTTTTCTCCAAACATGGCACAGGAGACAGATTCACATAGACAGGAGGTAAGAGATGACTGGCTACTGAACCTTCTGAATTTTTACAGTATATTGAAGACATATAGAGGAGTCTAAAGCCTGGCTTTAGCCCATATTCTGAAGATAGGGGAACTCAATCTCAGGGATCTCTGAGAGACCTGAATCTCAAATATCACTTAGAAAATTGATATCACTTAAGATAGTCTTCAGTAGATCCTGAGTGCTTCTATGAACCTTGGCCCCAAACAGTTAAGAATTTAGAAGGCAACAGAGGGTGTACAGACCTGGCAGTTCATCTCCCTTCCACACTCCCACTGCCTATTGCAGAGTGCAAGGTTTATCTTGACTCACAAGATGCCTTAGTGTGTGTGGCTATGCCTCACACCACACCATTCTCAGCAACTTTTTCACAGTTTGTTATAAATGCTAATATTTGTCATAGGTAATTTAATTATTTTTTTTTTTAAAGAAACACTGGTTTAAAGCACACTCTAATTTAATTATTTGTGTATATATATGTGCATGAAAGGACATGCTTAGTAAGCACCACATATCTTGTGCATTGGTTTATAAGCTTATGGCAGAAGTCCTACCAAACGGCTATTTAGAAACGTTAACACCTAGGAGGATTCCCTAAGAAGGTAAAATGTAAGGCTGATTTGATTGTCCAAATGCATGCTGCAGCACAGCTATACACAGTGCTAAAAGACATCAGGTCCTTCCTACAAACCATTGCCCTTCTCCATTTGATGAGCCAATCCTGATCAATCTTTGTTTAGGTGTCCTTCAAGACCATCAGTGATGAAGACTTAACAGATGCCCTAACTAATGTATGTCAGCATTTCACCATCCAGAACTTAAAAGCTTCTACCTCGTGTCTCATCTGTGTCTTCCTTACTCAAAAACATCCGAAATTTGTTGTTCTTTGACCTGTTCTTTGACTCATAACAACCCGGAAAAACTTCTTTAAAACCCTAGTTAGAGTAGAAATTATTGACTATACTAGTGGTAGTGTTTCTAGCTCTCAGTTTCTTATTTCATCTTCTTTGTCTAATGATTCCTTAGTACAAAATAAACAAATTGCCCTCACTATCTAGGGTTTCTCTGGAAACTCTCCCTTCACCAGTGGGCTCGATTTGGTCTCTATCTTACTTTCTTCCTGTCTCTTTTGCAAAGAAGAAAGGGGAAAAATACCATCTGGTTTCAATTTTTTACTACTTGTGCCATTGAGGACAGGTCTGGTGATATTTTGTAGCTTTTTGCTGCCCCAGGCTGGATATTTCACTAAAGCGGAATTGATATGCTTTTGAGTTTCAGAAAATACAGCAGTTCCAAACTTCTGCCCCTTAATGGGCAAAAATCATACAATTTTAAGAGGGAGATTGACCATTAAGCCTCTCAATCAGTCGTATATAATACATATCATAGAATTACATAATTCTTCATATATTGAAGAACCCAATTAATTGTATCTCATTAAGACATCTTCCACATTGAAAACATGAGACATTGAAAACATGGAGAGATCTCTCTTTTAACTAGCAGTTTGTTGAACATAAATTGTGTGAGATATGTACAAGTGTGTATGTGTCTCTCTTGTACCTAATTTCAAATTCATCTTGTTTTAACCTCCGCTTTATTTCTATGTTTATACAAGCCAGTATCTTGAGAAGCACAACACCGTGTAATGTAAGCCTTGCAAAAGTTCAGACAAAGCTTTTCTAACAAACTGTAAATCATCACATAGCTCTGACAGTCCAAACGGGGAAATCTTCCTGATGGGAAGCAGAAACACAAGGAAAAGAAGCCTAAAACCAAAGTGTCAAATGCTTTGACACTTTCATAGAAAGTATCGGTGTGATTTTCTACTTTGTCTCTTCCTTTCATTGCATGTAGTTGTATAACCTGATTTGCTTTACCTGTTGATCTCCAAAGCACTCCAAAGGAAATGAGGTCCAATGCATATTTTATGTACAGAAAGACTTCGGGAAATGGAAATGAAATGACACATTGAGAAGTTCCATAGCAGGTAGATAGCTACATCTGGGAGAAAAGATGCATAAGTTCACAGAATATCCAGTCTGATCCTCTGTTGTTTCAGTTTATGCCTGTTGTCTCTTGTCCTCCTGATCTACACCACTAAAAAGAGCCCTGATTTTTGAATTTTCAGCAGTTTTAAAATCACATTTTATGGAAATTTCCACATAATAGATCCGAAGGCACACTATGTTTGTAATCCTAATGTGGGATCTACCAAATACATACAAAGGGAAACAAAGTATACCTAAAAATGCTGTTAAGTTCCTGGTCCTACAGAACATTTTCAAGGAGAATGTAGAAGATGAGAACATTAGAGCTGTAACCAGACCCAAATCAAGTCGTAGTTAAGATAATAGCTAAGAAGAGTTTGGACTCTCACTCCCTGCAATCCTGTGATGACCGCATCCTGTTATTGAGGTTTTGTAGAGGAAGGATGAGTAAGGGAGCTATTATTGCCCAGCGTATCTAGACCCTAGGAATAAAGGTAGCAGCTTCTGTAAGAAGCTGCAAGAAGTTTCCCCTTTGTCCCATGGACTCAACTGGGCCTAGGGAGGACCCACTGTTGGCTAGGGTTGAGCCAATTGGCAGCAGAATGTTCCCTGATAGCACCTCTGTGATAACCTATTTAAGAAGGGGAAAATTAAAAAAAAAAAAGAAGAAGATGTGAAGAAGTGGGGACAGAGAGGGGGAGGTGTGAACCCTGTGGGCTTGCAGCCCTCCCCTCTGACCTCACACTGGATGGCCGTCTGGACACTACTCGGCCTGGCCCAGCTGCAGGAAGTGCAGAGGAGAGGAGATGTGAAGAGAACCTGAGAGGCGTCTGCCTGAGCAAGTTGTGAAGAATTTCTTGTAAGAGAATTCTTTCAGCCTTCTGAACTATCGCCTATTTTGGGCTCTCACTCTGCACCCATTGCCATGGAATCTAAACATGAGTCCCAGAAGAAAAGTCTTTCTGATGTTAACTAACTAGAAACTCCTTCTCTGCTTTTATTTTCTTTTTCTTCTTCTAGTGTCTTCCTACCTTTGTCCATCACTTTCTTCCTTGGCTGATTGACTCTACAAACTGTGTTGTGATGATATTTGGCATCGAACTGAAGTCAATAAAGAGAATGCACGATGTTATTAATGAAGAATGCCAAGTTACTATCAATCTCATGTCACATACGAAAGAGTTTTTAATATCTGAAAATTTAGATTTTGGTCAGTTCTCTAACCTGTGTATTGCATCACTCTCTTCCAGTCCAACATTTTTGTCTTATCTTTACAATAAATTACTCCACCTTGGGTGGTCAGATTTGCTTATGTGAAGTTACGTCATGGACATTTTCAGGTTGAAGCCAAAAAAAACTGAAAGCAAAAAAAAATTAATATATTTTGAATTTGTCTATTTGTAATTATTCCTTTTTTAATCTAGTTTGGTTGAAATTTTGTAATCTATTTTTTCTAAAATATGTTTAACTCAAATGGCATAATCAAAATGTTTTGTAAATATAAAGGGTAAATGGAAAAAAAATCCCGTGCATATTGACACATAATCATTTCAAGGGATTTAACAGCACTTTTAAATTTCAGTCTATTTACACTTTCAGTAGAAATCTGAATAATGTCAGTGTTTATAATAAGAGAAGCAAGATAGGCAGGAAGAAATAATATTTTAGTTGGAGTAATTGATATAGTCAAGAAAAAGTAAGACAGTTTGTAGGCACACAAGCCCTCTTTCACAGCTAAAATAGAAGCAGCCCCTTACAGGTTCAGTGATTGCTATCTTACTATCTTATTCATTTCTAGACTACCTGATTTTTTTTTTTTCATTCCAAAACACCAAAATCCTAAACTGGAAGCTTTCTGGGATAGTACGGTTTCATTTTAATATGTTATCACAGCCCAAAGTGTTTCTTATTTTAATACAAATAATAATTTTCGTCTTACAATTTGTCTCTTTGGTTTCAATCTAAATTAATTCTCATCAAAAGAAAGAAAAAAAAAAAAGGGAGTGATCTGGTAACAAATGGCTGAAATGATGAGTGAAAAATGGGGAAAAATGGGAAAAATGGAAGTGAAGGGTTTGTTTATTCTTCTTCTCACAAAACAGTTGATTTTTCACTTGAGCAAGTGCATTTAAAACACACTTGAAGGGTAAGAGAAAAAAAAAGGTAATCTTATCTAAACACTGCAGCTATTGTAGTGCATTTTTCATTACTAAATAGCTGCAACATACGGGTTTTGCAGGTTGTTACCACATCACTTGAAAAGAAAAGCAAAATCTGCAATTGCAGGAGTCTTGCATGGTGCATTCAAATGATTAGTACCAAAACATGCTCCCCAGAGCAATTAGGCAGAAGAATATTTAAGAGCTGTCATGGCCCTCAAATGGCAGTGAAATGCATGTATTTGAATGTGTAGATCCCTTTGCTGAGCCAGAACTGGAAGCAATCCAGCCAAGTTAACACTGCATTACACCTGGGGTTATCAGATGTGTACCTGATCTTGCAGATCACTGAAGATGTCTGTCACTTCTCCTGCTACTGCCCGAAAAGGTCATGCCTTGAATTTATTTGTCAAGATGCTACACAAGGTCTAAAATAAAAGAAATGCTTTTGTTGCCAATAGGATTGGTAAATCAGAAGATTAAATTAATGGAAATAGGAAAGAAAAATAACAAAAAAAAATCTTTTATCTATGATACAGTCTCATAGTAAAACATAGTTAGGATTAGTAGTACAGATATCAGGGTAGTTTTGCTTCCAGGTTTCAAAATGCCACAAAATTTTGCATTCCTGTATATTACTCTTTAAGGTTCAGCGTATAAATCTTAGTAGAGCACTGCTCTCCTCTGACTCTGGACTTGTTCTGCCCCAGGACACTGGGCTCTGTTGAAAATGTCATCTCATATTGTATTGTTCCACCGAGCATCCACAAAAACCCAAACCAGAAAGGTCCAATAAATTGGAGGTCTATGTCTACACACAGTAGCTAGAGTAGTGACTCCACCACATTCCCTCTAGTGTTAGAGTGATAATAGCAGTTCATATCTGTGAAAGAAAGGAAGTAAATGCAATATCAGCCTAAGATACCATTGTAGGAACAAAAAGGAAGGATGGGCTCTCTTGCCATCACCATGAGATTGCTAAGGTGTAGCTTTACCACCCTAGGAGCACTGTTAACACAAATATACCTCCCAAAAAAACAGACCTTGAGACCTGTCCTAAAAAGCATCAGCATACTTCCTGCTGAAAACCTTTTCTGAGTAAATGGAACTATTTTGCAAAACTATGATGATTTTTGTGAAATTCTTAGTGAGGTGAAGGATTGGAGGATAAAATTTATTTTATTGAGTTTTGATCAGACTTGAGTGACAAAATTGAAATTAAATATTCTCATCTGAAAGGAAAAAGCACAGCTGAGGTGCAAGATACGACATGAACAAAATGTTTATTTTCAGTAGTTTAATTTTTTTTTTTCCCTCGGAATTCTCAGCACTTCCCATGAAATAATATCTTGGTTTATTTGGTGAGATTGTGCAGTGGGAAGAAAATGGGAGAATTTAAGAATCATCAATCTCAAGACAAAATACAATACGGCTAAGTTGGTTGATATCTAAATATGGACATTACCACACTCTGAAAGGTATTGATTGGTATTAGACATTAAGCAGGGCTAGAGATGGATTAAATAAAATGTGTTCTCCCCTTTTTGAAGGAGTATATTTTCTTTCCTCAGTGCTGCATATACATCCCCACAGTGAACTCATATTTATACTAATTATAAACCATCATTGATGGTTCTACAACAGAATTTAAAATGTTCAAAATCTTCAACAGGTTTATCACAGAAACCAATAGCACTAGCTATTTCGAGT
Source organism: Tetrax tetrax (assembly GCA_009806455.1). Classification (NCBI taxonomy): domain Eukaryota; kingdom Metazoa; phylum Chordata; class Aves; order Otidiformes; family Otididae; genus Tetrax; species Tetrax tetrax. The sequence goes on along the minus strand of WHYT01017397.1, from coordinate 99,081 downwards.
AAAATAGACAGTACTTTTTCAGGAAAGGGATACACTCAACTTCATGTTCACATCTGTGTTCTTCATATTAAGTGCACAGGGATTTGAAGCAAAAGAATGATTGAGTGTTCAGATACTCAGCCTGCAAATTATTTCTCAACTAGCCTGTTCTTCCTGCTTAACATATCCCTTTGAACAGACCGTCTTCTAGAGTGATGCCTGAGGAGAAAAGGAGGAAAATGGAATAAAACAAGACTTTCTGTGCTATGACAACTAACTCTGTGAAGCATTTATTTTTCTCTGGGGATTTTGTGCATTCAGCTACAGCCAGCCCTCTTCCTGGCTCACTCTGCACTCCCACATTGCAGTCCACGTGTTTCTGGTGGACATTATCAATTTGTCTGAAGATTTTGCTAATTTACTACATGTTTGTGCAGGTCTGGGTCTTAGGAAGTTTTGTGCTGGAGACAATTCCCCATCTAGCAATCCAGCTGCAGTGTGTGGTGAGACACACAGAAGGTGTGCAGCCAAGCACAGCCCTGACCCCAGAACTACAGAGCATTCAGCTTCCCTGCTGGTGGGGACCCTCACCTTTTGGGGCCACCCAGCGTGTGAAGGCTATATTGAAGGAAGGGCAGTATCTGATGCCAAGCTCTGCCTCTACAGACTGGTGTCACGGAATTCATTGTATGCAACTGCCAGATCTTTCAAAAAATGTGTTGTTAAAAGTGAACTCCATGTGCAACAGAAAGTCTACTCTCATTACTAATCAACCCAAGAAGATAAGGGACGTCGGTAGGAACCATAAAGATACTATAAGAATCTCACGACTGAGACCTTATCATCTCTTAATTTTGATGTCCTTGGCTCTTCCTCCACACTCCCACTAATCGATCATTAAAATGGAGGTGTGGGGGGGTCCTGGTAACTGTTTGACCTGCTCTTATCAACTTTGCCCCCTCATGAAACTGCTCACTTCCCTGTGATTTGTGCGGATCAATACAACAGAAAGGTCACAAAAGCACTAAAGAGAGATGCCAATCAGAGAGATGTCAAAAGAAAAAGAAAGTTTGACAACATCAGGATCAATCAGGTGCTGCTCAGGAGAACTTGTCAGCTGTGATTAATGGCACATAGTGTGTTGCTGTCATTTGGAAAACACTCTAGAACTTTTTACATCACTGTGTGGAAAAATTGAGTTTAGACTCTTCTGTTGTTTTGAAATTTTGCAGTTACAAGGTCTAGAGTGGGCCAGGCAAACAAAAGCCTGACGGTGTCATGGCTGAGTAAACTCCCCTGTGTTTGGGTAGGGGATGGGATCCATTTTACATAGATCAATCAAGAGAGTGCTCCCCACCTCCATCATACAATGATTAACTGGGCCACTGTTATTAATATTAATGAAGGAATATTCATATTAAGGGATATTAATGAAGGAATGCTCTGAAATAAGGGTACATCACTACGAAATTGAGAGCTAGCATTTCACAAGCAAAAGTATTGGTATTGCTTTCCTTAGCTGGGGCTTCCCAAAGGCCACAGGAGACTTCAGTGCTATGACAGTGATTTCTGCAACTTCCAGCATCCTCAGAGGAACTTCTCAAGTACAACTGAAGGTCATGGGAAGAGCAAGAGTAAGCTGGACTATCCATAAATCATGCAAATGAATGTTTCATCTGGACTGGTAGATTTACCTTTAGAGAAGCAGCATCTTTTGAACTGGAAGGTAGCTCCTTTGAAAAAGCCAAGGAGAGATGTGTTACCAAGGTCCCTTTGGGAGCCGAGAGAGAAAGTGAGAGTAAGAGAAGAGCTGTTTCACTTCAAGTGTATTCAGCACTCCTCTATTCTCTTAATGTTCATTTTTTTTTCCTAGGGAAGAGAGTACCCAAATTTTGTGCATGGAGAGTCTATGCCATGGTTGTCAACAGAGACAGGCTGAAAGTATCCACTGGCACCATCCCAATGAACATGTCTTCCCACTACTTATTCAGCTGTTGAGATTCGGGTCCCTTTGCTACTGCAGGAAAAATGCCTGGAAAACTCAGATGCCCTTTTTAGTTAGGCTATGGTAAATTACATTTTTTTAAATTGAAAGTATTAATAGCCGAATTTTCCCTATCAATCTGGACAAATGTTTTACCTCTGACATGCTTTCTAACCTAGGCATGATGGTAGAACAATGTTACATAGACAGTGCTGGTACAGACATTCATACTCTTATATCTACCAGTAATTGCTCTGATGCTGAGACACACAGAGCTCAGCAGGTAAGGACATGTCTGACCAAAGTACCGTTTTTCTCATCTGTCCTACAGAAGGCAGTTGCTTTCTTTTGTTTCCCTGGGAATTCACTAAGGTGAAATTCCTTAAACCTCTGTAGTTGGTATCCAAAATAACTAAAAGGCTTCGGCTGCTGTGTGGGAGATGTGAGCTTAATTGTCAGATCAGTTTGTAAAAGTAACTCAGCCAACCTTGCTGGAAGTATCACACCTTCTCTTTGTCCCAGTAAGAGCAGCTCCTGGTTCCTATTGGTCTCCTTGGATTTCTCATGAGTGGAAGAAGAGTATTTCTAAAAATAAAAAAAAAAATCCTGTCTTACAGGACTATCTTGATTATACATGGCGGGAAGCCTTTCCCTTTGTTAGTACAGGGCCACTGAATTTCTACCTGACCGAGACAACTCAGAGTGGATAGACAAATCCTGAACAGATGCTGTCCTGAAATCTTCAGAGGGATCTATATTCAGCTGGTATTCCCGTGTATAAAACCTGCAGTAATTTTAATCCAATTTTTTAGAGCGTATTTCAAAATCTTATTTCAAAGTGATTTTTAACAAATGGTAGCATAATGGTCCTTAATAAAGAGTGGGAAACTGGGGCAAAAATGCATGGTGAGCTGCCCAAGGTAACCCTACAGGATGAGGGCAACATCACAAGTCTTCTGTTCTCACCCTCAGGCCACATGCTTCTCAGCAGCTAGTGGTCTGTCCCAATCTGTAGCACAACATCCCACGCACTGCCTGCCTCCTGTGTCCATACACTTTTGTCAAACTAAGTTTTGGCACAGCTTAAGCCAAATTAATCCAGTTACAGAAATTAGTTCTTATTTGGCTTTTGGTTGCCACTGAAGTTTAGTGCTACTTTGAATAATTTCCTGACACTCAATGTGACAGCCATATTCAAATTTCCACTGATTAAGCCATATAGTTTTGCAAGTATAGTTGCATACAATGGTATCTCCTTGCTATATTGGACAGAGACTCTGTAGGCAACCTGGTGTTAATTCAGGTCTCCAGAAGTGGAGCTCTCTATACCTATGCACTCTTCTATCAAGCAATTAGAGCTCTGGAACTGGAGTGTGCAGTCTTTGATGTAGGCAGAAATTGTTGATTCACATCAGAATCCCAATTAATCTCAGCTGATCACCCTGAGTATAATCATTGCGTCTGTGGTATATTCAACTCCAATTATATGTATGTAGCCACAAGAATTTTTATAATACATTGTATAAAATGCATTTATTCCCCATACTAGAAGTGTAACAGAACTGGGATTCTGCTGAAAATGTGGGTGGCAGTATATCAGGTACGCAAGATAAATGTCAGAGTAGCTGACAGTTGCATGCAGTTTAACACATTTAATACACTAATTTAGATTTAATGTGTGTGTCAGAGGACTTTATAATATTGGCACAGGAAATTGTTTGTCAGAAGAAGATATACAAATAGGCAGTACTGTTCTAACTAGCCACTGATCAAAGAAGCGTAACAAGTTTGTTTTTAAAAGGCAAGAACTACTGATATTTTGATATTTTGTCTGCACCAGAAATTAGTCTTTCCAATTCTGGTCAATTTTTTTTTTTTTTTATTTTTTCCCATTAGTGCAGTAGTGTTGTAAAGTAAAGCAGTGCTGTAAGAGCAGAAGTGCTCCCCAGGTCTGCAGAACACATCCCTGCTGGTACATTTGTCCAAGCTGTGTCACACCAGTACGCTCTGTTCAGCAAAACTGTGACTGGAATCTTCGTCTCATCCTCCCATCAGCAGTTACCACTGACAGCAAATAAAGTAAGGCTTGTAGGTTCAGCAGTCTTAGTAGAATGAATGAGGGAGAAATAAAATGCTAATTTAAGATTTAAGACACGTTATCCATTTTTACTCTTGTGTGCTCAGTTTCTTTGTCATTTCAGGGACTTCTCCCATTCCCCATCCCATCAGGCTCTCCTAGATGTTGCACACAAGCTTTTCCTCCTTCTTTGACGATGCTCTGATCAACGTGATTTAGTGTCACCTGTCCTTACACTGTTTCACGACCCTCAATGCTGGTCTGATCCTTGGCATTTCTATGGAGAGTGAAATCAGACCTGAGAGGAAAAAGGATATTCAGGGGCTGCCAAAATGAGACCCCCTGCCACAGGGACAAAGATGTCTTGATGCTGCAAGTTGTATTCCCAGATGTCCTCAAGGATGTTTTCTTGTGTATGTGCCCTCATCTTCCTAGAGGCTCTCAGGTCCTCACAGAGAAACTATTGAAAGTCATACTCTACTCCACCATGACCACCATTTCTTATCAACTTCCTAATTTCAGCTTTCTGTCAAAATTAGGGACAGTTGCTATCCTCTGCTGTGAGTCATGTAAGAACCCAAAGCCCAGATGCTGCAGGCAGTTGTCCTGATAGGTTATCATCATATTTTGGGATGTATTACCGAACTTTTATGTTTTCTTGTTCCCAGAACAGGAAGACGAACCTTGGGTTTGTCATAACGTTTCAGACACTGGCTGTTGCTTTGGGCATAGACATCCTTTGTTTACAGTTTACCCAAATCTCACCTAAGAGACTTTGTTCTGCCTTTTTTTTTTAAAAAAAAAAAAAAAAAGTATACTTTTTTGAACAAAACTCCTCATGAAAAGTATCATTAAATGAGTAATTTAAATTATTGATGTAAAGCCTCAGGGTAGATTAGCTACCCTAAGATTAGGTTTTTGACTGTACATTTCACTCTAAACCTCTGGTTTTTATCTAAAATCTAAAAGTTCTTGTGCAGGAACAGGCAGGGCTGTTTTGCTTTTTCCTTTTCATTAGACTTTTTGTTACTTTGCAAAGGAGGACGGTTATAGAAAGTGTGCATTAAAAGTGGAAGCACAGAAGTAAGGCTTGGAAAGGTGAGGGGGCCATCCCAAGATCATGCAGCAGACCAGTACAAGGGCTCACAACAAGCCTCTGGACTCAAACACACTCTCCTTTATTACACTATCCTGACTCTAAAATTTCCTTCCTTCATCAGGCTCCATAATTGGTACTTCTGACCTACGGGTTTAGTCAAAATCAGCTTCCACAGTCATTTTGATTTAACGGAGAGCTGATAAGAACATCATCAACCCTCTAACTGAATGAAACCTCCCCGTTAAATAGCATGGGGATTTAGGCTGAGTTCTCCAAGTGGCAAGAAAACACAGAAAATCTAAAATTTGTCTTTTCCAATGGATTCTGATGGATTTGTTTCTAAAGAAGCATCATTAACATGTTGACAACTATTTCATGTCTTCCTCCTAGCTTTGTCAACTCTCAGTTTTATTCATCAGAGTTACTTGGTTAAACCTACTTCTTTTTTCTCTAAGGGAAACTCATGTTACCTCCCTCTCTTAGAGCACAAGTGCACCTGCTGGGAGAGGAGCTTGACAATAATGCTACTTTACTTTGCCTACTTTCCTAGTTAGGGTAAGGTTTCATAGGTTTCTGTTCATTGATCTAGATCCACAGCAGGTGTAAACTCCATTCATTTCAGTGAAGCTGTGATGGTTTCTGCCAACTGGAGATAGGGTTTCACTAAGTTTGGTGCTCAGATTTTTCCAAATAGGAAAAGAAATGTTGAAAGCAAAATGAGCAAAACACTGCTTACCCCTTTTGCATTGGGTGTTCTTGGCTTTGTTTCATTTTACAAAGTCTTTCAGACCTAAATGTCATAAGCTGTAGCAAAAACGTCCTCCAAAAACTAAGACAAATTGTTGAAACAGAGCCGAAAGCTATCCCTGTAATTGCTGTTACTCTTGGGTTTAACTCAGTTTTAACCCTGACTGACTGATATGTAAATCAGAGTAACACAGATCCGGGAAGGAAAATGTGAGAACTGATAAGTTAGTGCACTTCCTTGGTGATATGTATCTCTGGGAATTTAGAGGACTTGTGCATGGAGGCTGCACTGGTCAATACAGCGATCTACAACATAATTAGGGCACTGTATTCCCAAAACAGAATGGTATGCTTGTATGAGATTCTAATATCACTGGAGACTCTGAGACACAGAACAGAATAAGTGATACTAAATAAATTTAGATTTAGAAATAAATTGTGACCCTTCTCATCTACTTCCCACCACACACACATGTTGCTATAGTAATTTCTTTCACTGCTCACTGTTTGCTTTGCCAACAGATCTCAGAGCAGCTCCACCGATTCCTTTCTTGACTCGCTTAATCCCTGGTCTCACTCCTCTGCAGCGTTCTTCTCTCTATTTTAAGTCGGGGAATGGAGGTGAATTGAGGGAGGGACAGGAAAATCATACAGTCTAACTTCTATAATTTTATGTTTTTACTGCTTGGAATGTATGATTCATGCACTTCCACATTTTGTCTTTTTTTTTTTTTTCCTAGAGAGACTAGCTTTAATGATCATAAAACAGTGCAGTTAAGGAGGGAGCAGCGCCTTGCCAGCTCTCAGTATTCCCAGCCAAATCTCCCTCCAGTTGTTTAGATTTCTTTTCAACTGTATAAAGTTCCTCAGTAGGGTGGAGGGAGGAAAATAGAGGCCCCAGCGTCCAGGTTTCTACATTGGTTTGCGGGAAGCTTTTTTTTGAAGTGAAATTGCCTTTCCCAAAAGTTTGCCCCTGTCACCATCCATCACTGGACTAGTTTTATGGCACGGGAGAGTAAAACACTTTTCTTCCAAACTTCTAAGACAATTCCTGTCTGGATCAACTGAGCTTTGCTCCAAATGAACTAAATTCTGTGACAGCTGCGTTTGGGGGCTCTCCAACTTTCTGGCTATTCCCAAAAATAAGGTATTGGGAACCATCCTAAGATTTCCATGCATCTCTCTTTAGGATTTAACTTTCTTTGCTTATCACAAAGGAAGATGATACCTGAATCTTCAAACATGTGAAGTTGTCCTCAGTTATCCAGACTATGGACTTAATGAGACCTAATGATGTCCACCATCGTTCTAAACAGCCTGAGCTGACCTAGTACGTAAACACAAAAGGGGACACTTTTCAGAATGGATACCTGTGGTCAACCCCTCTCATTGTCCTTTGTTGACAATTGCCCTTCTGCCTGGAGCAAATAGTCAATATGAAGCCACTGGATTCAATAAGGACAGAATGTCATCTATTTCTCTCTGAGTCTGTAGTTTTCTGAAAATTACTTCCTTCCAAATATGCCCCAGAAATCCCCATGAGCACTCCATGTTACTTCTAGTCCTGCTTTAGTGTCCTTCCTCAGAAGTCTAGAAGTCTTGCAAGGATTCTGTTAAGGAAGAGAAAAAAAAAGAAGAGGAAGAAAAGATTTTGCCCTTTGTCTAAGGACTTCTTTTATGCTGTCACACTCACTTTCTAAAGGGGTATTCCAAAGAGGCTTTTGTTTTTCTCAGGAAATGTAGGCTAACTTCACTTTCTAAGTTTTATTCTTCCTAATTTCCTGAAAACATATTTTACATTAGCATTATCAGAATTTTAATCTGTGACTTTTTGTTTAATATTTGCTTGAATTATTTGCAACAAAAAAAGTCGCCTGGTTTCAGATTTCTCCTACCCCTCCCAGACAGTCATGCCTACATATACCTTTTTCCTTTTTTTCCTATTCTGTGGGCTCCCAGTATGAAGGCAGCTGGACCAGCTGTATATCTGGGTATATGCTGTAGGGTGCTTTGACCTAATTCCACTTGGGTCTTGCCAAATGCTTTTCCGTGCTTACCACTCTCGCCGATCCTTTTAATTCCTCTGGCGTGCCAGATGTTCCCCACATTGTATTCTCCCTGGGTGGATTTTAAGGCAGAGCTCTCCTTCCTCCCAGGCTCAGCTGCAGCTGTGAGCTGATAGAGTGCCTCTCCCCACCGCTGTGAGCTTTAATCGGGTTCTAAAGTTTCATTATCAGAGTGATCCATTCTGGAAGATATTTCATGCTCCCCAAGCCCCAGGCAAGTCCTAACAACCTTTTTTAATATTTGGGGTTTTTTTTTTTTCCTTTCCTCTCTTTCCTCATTTTTTTTTTCCTTTTCTCTTTGATGATGTTCTGCAGGTGCTTGGGCAAATACAAAGCTCCAAGGTCTACATCTCCCAAGACTGCTGTAGTTTTTAGCTCTCAGCCACCATTCCAGGAGCCATTCTCCTTTTCATGGCTGACAGCTGGTCTTTTTCAGGAGTCTCTGGCACATAGTCAGGGAACTCTGATCATATGCCTTATAAGATTCCTAGTGGCTGACATAATTTGCCAAACACCAGCTTTCCTTGACAACTTTTTCTGTTTTCTCCAGCTCCACAGATACTTGACTGCCAGGTATAACTCCCCAACATTAAAATACAACTTTGGGGTCCGTAATTACAAAATTCGGTGCATGAGGATGTAGATGGAGAGTTTAAAAGAAAATAATTCTGATTTTTCCCTGTGATTTGTGTGCAGTTCATCCACCTGAGATCTCCAATAGATGGTATATGCTACACTAATAGCTGGCATCATTAATGGATGCATGTTAGCTAATGAAAAATGCAGTGATGAGAACTGTAACTGACCCTATCACTGCAATTATGGTGCAAAATAATTAGTTTACAGTTACAGGAATATATTAGGAAGTGTGAGTACTACTACATTTGTCACAGAATATGAAAGAAAACCATAACTCCTGCTTTATATACTATGGCTTCTAAGAATTTATTGCCAAAGGACACCAGTAGATGTTTATCTCCTGAATGTCATTATTCCACCCTAATGACGCTGTATTAGGATGAAAGTTAAAGTCTCTGTCCTTTCAGTTTGAATTAGCAGCCTTTTAGTTCAAAAACAGGCCATTTTAGTGTAGGCAGTGAAGGGTCATTATTTCAAAGATGTCCTAAATTTAGTCCTTGCTGCTGTGATGACTCATCCAGTCATATCACACTGCAGGAAGCAACAAAAAAAAAGCATCAGAATAACGCAAAGTAACTCCCTACTCCTGTAACATCTCTCTGTCTACATGTTTTCCACAGCTCCTTGGCTTATAGAGTCCATCAGCCTGGACTTCCTTATGTTCTTATTGTTGTTTATTTGCACCAAAGTATCCTGGAATGTCCACTTCAATGTGAGTACATAGGTAACAACCAGATGTCCTTAATGCCTCCCCAATGAGCCATCATGGTGTAAGCACAACACAAGAGACAACAACTCAGTATACAAAACACAAGGGGGATGCACAAGAGGAGTAAACTGTTCATGCTCCCTCTCTATGTCTTAGAGTTTGATAAGTGAAAGCCAGCTTGTTATGGTGGAATGTGTTCCTCAAATCGGCACCAAGTGGAGCCATAGCATCCATACCACGCTACAAAGTGCCATGCGGATCCTGAAAACTCTCCCAACATGTTCATGCGCCACTGGGCAAACTCTTGGTTTAGTATGTGTAAAACAACACGATGGCCAAACTTGCTAGTCAATACTGCCTTGCAGATCTTTGAATAAGGCTCTGCCTTGCTGGAGGATAAAGGGTAAGTACCCATGTAGTTTGCAGTAGCTGTCCTATTTCTTCGAGATTTTGCCAGTAGGCTAATTGCTGCTGGTCAAAAGCATGGAATTAATTCCATAAAATTACTTTTTCCTTTTTAAATTTCCTTACTGGAATCAAAATCTTGAAAGTGTTCAGACTGCAAGGAGAAGAAAACCATCAGGACATAGTTGCCTCATCCTGTAATAAGGTCCAGAACATGCTGGTACAGTGCATGAGTCAGTTGAGTCAGTGAGTGAGAAGATGAGGCCCCTACACTTACATACTTTGGCTGGGGAATGTTCTCCATCAAATATTGGTTATCTAAGTTTATTTTCTGACTCAATAACAAAGGTGCCTATGTAGACAGTGACTATTCCAGAAGCCCATTTAGGCAGCTCCATTCCTGTGCAGTAAAACACAACAATGTTCACTAATTATTTTTTTAGTAACAACCTGTGAAGGAAGAACAAAGGTTCAGAAAAAGTTCTTCAGAACAACTAAAATTGTAATTATAACAAGTACAAGTTCTTGAGAATAAAAAAAATTGAGTATAATTTTCTTACTAAAAAAAAACAACCAAACAACCAAACAAACAAAAAAAAACCCAAAAAAAACCAACTACATTTGGTTGCTTTAGGCAGCTTTAACCACATCTCAGGAAAGACTATTGACTGTATAGTGACTAGTATATTCCAGTGCAACTACCTAAAAATAACATCCCCTTCCTGGAAGGGGAACCTGAGCCCTGAGCATCTGTGACCAGTTCTCACCTAAATATTGCTGAAGGCTCCTTAAGACATGAATTCTGGAACAAAAGATAAATTAGAGCAGCAAATTTAGTCTTAACCATTCTGACATGCTATCTCCTGTTGTGCTGTCACCACCCAGCAATTTCATTACAATATTTCTTATTATACTTCAGGTTAAACTCATAAGTGCTTGGCTGACGAGCGTTGAATGAAATGTACTTGGTTGAATAGGTTTATTTCCTGAGCCAGGCAGATTTGGGTTAATAATTTGGGTTAATTATTTTTTTTCTTCCAAATTCATAACATTGTAGGATATTTTAGGTTGGAAAGACCCTGAGGAGACCTCTAGTCCACCCTCCTGTTCAAAGTAGGATCAACATTTAACTCAGACTGATTCCTCAGGGCTTTGTCTAGTTTTGTCTTTAAAACCTCCAAGGACAAGGATTTTGCAGACTCTCTAGGGAACATTTTTCAGTGCTTCACTGTCCTTCTGCTGAGAAATGTTTCACTTTTATCAAGTCAGAACCTTCCCTATTTTAGTTTATGGTCATTGCCTGGTGGTCATGCACCATGCATCTTGATAAAAAGCCTGACTTCATCCTGATAAATTCTTCTATGAGTTTGGAATGAGTAGTTCAGTGTGGAAAGGGATAAACTTCTGCATGAAGCATTTAACAGTTTCAAAACAAAACATTTTTATGATTTTGTTTTAAAATGGCATATTATCACTAAAGAAATTAAAAACAAAAGGAAATTGTACAGTTTGGGTACAGTATGAAACATTTAATCTAGACCAAAGGAGAGTGTTTTGTTTGGCTGTTTTTCTATTGTCCAGTAGATTGAAAAATTGTATATTCACAAAACTCTAGGTAAACTCTATGTTTGTGGTGATTTAGGAACTGCTGGTGGAAAATTGGTAGAAGTTATTTTCTATTAGCTAAATAGAATAATACAACCTTCAATCTACAACAAAGAAGAGCTGTAATTTGTAAAACACAACATATGATAGAAATGGATTCTGGTACTGTTCCATTCAGATGTATGGCTTCAGTGTTTCTGTAAGCCTTGTCCTTTTAATTTGGATTTAATAATGTCGGGCACCACAAGGAACTAGGTTCTTTTCAAATTGAAGAATGCACAATGTTTCCATAACTGAAACTCTTAATTGCTGAACAAGGAGCAAAGCCCTTTCCTGCTTTGGGTTGGAAAGTGTTTTCATTTTATGTGTGTAGTGACAGAATGTATAGACTTTGTGTCTGGGTATTGGGATGGAAAGTAAATTCTAATGTACTTTGAAGTTTATTATAGGGGCATTGCAGAGGTCCCTTCTTCTCTAGCACTGCAAAACTAGGCTTCCATTTCCTTATACCTTTCCAGGATAAAGGGATATTAATTTTTCCTAAAAGTGTCTGTTTGGATTATAAAATGGTCCTTAGATAATTTCTTTTTCAGAGCTGGAATTCTCCACTTGAGAAAATCTGATAGAAACGACTTTCTGGCCAGTAATGACACAGAAAATATAATAGCCATTGACTGTGGAAAATGGTGAAGCAAATGACATTGTCTGGATTTCTAATAGTTTTTTGGAAAGCGAATGAAAGTTTGGCCCACTTTTGGTGTTTTGTTCAGGGCTAATACTGACAGGATCTGTACTCAACAAAGTGGAAGTGAGGTGCTGAAATTGATCAAACTCAGAACAGCGGTAGCTGCTGAACAAAATAATCTTCACTCTGAATGCACTCACATGAAGAAGACATGGAAGGAAAAGACCTTATTTTCCAAAGGGATGTAATGTTGTGGGCAGGCAGATATTTAGGTTGAAGGCAACAGATATGTATTTTCTATTTAGAACAGTGTTCCAGGAGATATCTTTTGCCTAGTTTCTATAATGACTGTTGGAGGCTGATGTTGATTCATCTGATCGAAAAATAAGACCTCGGATGCACCAAGGTAAGATCACTTTGGAGATACTCTGAAGGTACTTTGCTTTTTACACTTTTCCTTATCATTTGCTACCACCCAGTGTTAAAGTAAGGAGACCAATAACAAGAGACCTTTGACTTGGCTCGGTTTGGCCATTATGATTGTTGTGGTTTAACCTCAGCTGGCAACTAAACCTCACTTAGCCCCTCTCTCACTCCCCCCTGGTGAGATTGGGGAGAGAATTGGAAGAGTAAAAGTGAGAAAACTTGTGGATTGAAATAAAGACAGTTTAATAGATAAAACAAAAGCCACCCATGCAAGCAAAGCAAAACAAGAATCCATTTACTACATCCCATTGACAGGCAGGTGTTCAGCCATCCCCAGGAAAGTAGAGCTCATAATGGTTACTTAGGAAGATAAATGCCATCACTTTGAATATCCCTCATCTCCTTCTTCTTTCCCCAGGTTTTTGCTGAGTATGACATCATACAGCATGGAATATCCTTTTAGTCAGTTGGGGTCAGCTGTCCCAGCTGTGTCCAACTTCTTGTGCACCCCAGCCTGCTCGCTGGTGGGGCGGGGTGAGAGGCAGAAAAAGCCTTGCCTCTGTGTAAGCACTGCTCAGCAATAACTAAACCATCCCTGTGTTATCGACATTATTTTCAGTATAAATCCAAAATACAGCCCCACACTAGATACTACCAAGAAAATTAACTCTATCCTAGCCCAAACCAGCACAATTATTTTACTTTCTCTTTATCCTCTCTTGTCTCAAATGTGACACAAAATGATTGTGTGTAGTGCAGTGTATGGTGAGAGAGTCTACTCTGTTGATCTGCATGCTGGAAGAAGGGATGTGTTTGATAATTTACATTAGTAGGGCACAATCTTGAGCTGTAAAAATAGTAGAAGAAAGTTGTTTTCCATGCAACATGCAAGCTCTGAAGCCCTAGGTGAATGTTATTTCAATAGCTCAGAAAATAGAGTGTTTTCCATCCACAGAAATTGCCTAATGTGTTGCCTCCTCAGTCCCCACCCAGATGGCAAGACTGTTGTCCTGTCCAGGTTTGTGTTTACCTTGATGGCACACCAGTGCTATTTGCATAGCTGCTCTGCAGGACCAGTGCTTCCTTCTCCCTGTGACATCCAGCAGTCTGAAATGACTAAGAAACTCCAGATAAGGAAGCATTTTGATCACTGCTGTGAAGTGCAAGGGGTCTTTACTACTTTTCCCCACATTTGGGTAAAAAGGGAAAATTCAACTCAAATGCTTCTGACTCCTACAAGATTTTTAATGATTCATCTCACCAAGGCAGATTGTCTGCCACCTTCAGCCAACCCTCTAACTCCTCTCTAGACTTTGAGAGCATTCAGAAGCTGGTTTACCATACAGTGAAGAGCTCTGTGGTATCCTTTTACTCTCCTAACATAATTTTGTATGGTATATACTTTGTGTGCCACAACAGCTACTTCCTTTCCTTGTCCTCAACCCATTATCACACCAACTTCCAACCCAATAAATACTCACTCACATCCTCCCTCTGTAAGAAAAGGACTTTGGTTGGAAAACCAAGCACCAATCCCTCACTAGATCTGAGTTGTTCACTTTGGGCAAATGCAGACTTTATTGAACAGCAGACAGGCTGTGGCACTGATTCCTCAGGTAGGGTAGGTCTTGGTCACGTGAAGGTAATATGCACATTAGACACTGATATGAACAGTAGAATAAGTAGGGGAAGGGGGAGGAAAGACGTGTGAGTGCCAGGAGCACTGTTAGGGTAACTTGGCAGGCATAGTTTTGGTTCCTGGATTTTTCCTGAGACTCGCCTTTCCCCATGGCCACCTCATGAAGTGAAGCATTCACTTCCTTGACTTTTGGCACTTCAGTTGTGGCTGTTTAATCAGTTAGGCTGTGCCTAGATGCAATGAAGAGGCAAGCAGATTGAGAGGATAACCTATCCAAAACCAGAAGTGATAGATGAGCTCATGCAGATCTCTTCACTCCATTGATTACAAAGGAAGCTTCAGTGGTGGCTCAGACAGGTCAACTCACTCCTGGGTGGATGAAATTAAGACCAACAGCTCTTCCTACCCTTCATCCTTTTTTTCCCTGTCTCTCTGAAGGTGAGAATAGCACAGAGCAGAAATGAGAGAATAAACATTAAAAATGAAGATAGGTATGTAGGTAAGAGCTTACTGGTGTGGAAACGAGCCAATGTCCCTCTCCAACACCGGTCTATGCAGCAGGATGCAGCATAAGCAGTGTTATTCATTCTTGCTCTTTAGGTTAAGTGTACTGCTTACTCTCTCTTGTTTAAAAGTTACAGCCGCAAAACGAGCTAATAAATTTCTGGCTGACAAGCCTGACAGAGCAATAAGTAAAAACAGGAAAGCATCTATTACATATTACCCCGAATTTATCAGCTTTCCTTTCAAAAGGGGAAATAACACAAGGTAAATTGTGGGAAGTTTTTTTATCTGCTAGAAAAATATGCCCTGTGCCTCAGTTAAAAAACAAACTTCTGTGAAGTAACCACATTATTTAAAGATTCAAGTCAAACAGGAAGAGGAAAACCAAACAAGCATGGCTTGAAAATTTCCCACCAGTGAGCTCTGACAGTCAGAGCTCAGTGATAGACCTGCTGACAGAGCCTGGGCTGTGAGGAAACCATAGGCTTTTCCAGGTCCAGAGGGCTGGGAAAGGGAATGAAAGGAACCCTCTTTTGAATATTTATCTCTGGCTATTTGTTTCTGGTGGTAGCTTTATTACTGTTTTTAAAGCCAAATCGATATGTCAGCAACTGAGATTTCATCTCAGCCTCCAACAGGAGTCACTTCTAAACATTGAGATGTGTCTGAGATACCACCAGTTACCAATGTAAGAAACGAGGGGCAGGGTTTCTTGGCCTGGGCATGCCCATTTAAGCCACACTCCTTTGAAGAACTTCAGTCCATGCGTAACTTTAAGTAGAAAAGAATTTAAAACTTAGCACTGCACAGGACTAATATTTTGATTACTATGCACCTGACAGCTGGTGAAACGGGCTATGCGGAAAACCTGTTTGCTGGAGCCATCGAGCCACATAACATGAACTCTGCCCTCTGAGAAAGCTAGTGATGGAAAAGGTGCTTGTGTCACTAACCTGCTATGGGGATGGCACCACCTCTCACTCCACAGTCTGGTTTCAGGGTGACTACAGCGCACAGATTCGAACTCACCATCCGTATTGCAATGCTTAGGATTATTTTTTTCCTTTTCAAAACCAAATCCTCGGAATAAAAACATGCATAAGCATCAAGATGACAAGCACTAGTTCCCTAGATTTTTGTTTTCTTTCTCTTACACAAAGACAGTATTTTGCAAATCCCAAAGTTTACCAAAGGATTCCTGATGAATCATCTCTATCCAAAAGAATGAGATGTTAAAAGTGTTTTCTACAGCAGCATAGTTGCCAATTCACTTGTTACACGTTTTCCTATATTCACAAGACTTTTCAAAGGATATATTCTAGCACATTTTATTTAAAGTGAATTAAAATAATAGCTTATGCAATTTATAGGCTTTCATGTCAGAAAGGGCTATTATAATCATCAAGATTAACCTATGGCATAAACTTATCTAACTACATACCATTACTCAGAGACTTCTGGATTAGATGAGATAAATTCTTTCCACCTGTGAAAAGGAAAAAAAGGGAAGAAAGAAATCAGTAACTTGTCAGTATGGCATATCTTGTATAAAAGAACCAGTCTTTATTTTAGAGTGTAAAATAATAGGGCATGAATTAATTCTTGGCAAATTACACTGTTTCAATAATTCAGACTAAGCTCAATTCCAAACTGAATGTCAGATTTCATTCCAAATTCCATTTTGTGTTCCCATTTTACATCCAATTTGATATTGTCGTAATTTCAGTTTACTGTGCCTTTCTTTGTCTGCTAGAGTATCATAACATTTACGAGTTAATAAAAAATGCCTTTTTGAAATTACTGCGAGGAACACAGCACCTCACAGTATATATCCCAGCTCTGCAATACAATAATTCTAATCCAATGATGCAAGGTATTTGGCCTGAGAATCAAGGTCAATGCATTAATATCACAGCATATAATGAGTACTAGACTATATTTTGAAAAAGACACTGGAAATCTAAGTTTATTTTAGAACTGGTTTTGCTAACAAATTATTTTATAAGTGTATCCATTTCTAGGGGAGCAGAAGTAAAGCCATGCAATACAGAGCAAAAGGTCTCCTGTCATAAATTACTTTGCTGACAATTCTCTTCACTATGTTTTTACATTTGTCTGGCTGCTCTGACAAGATGTATTGTCATGTCAAACCAAATTAATACACAGGGAGGCTTTGTCATTAAAGAAATACAAGCTGATTTCTTTTATTATGACCAGTAACAGACCTGCATTTGCAGTACAGGCAGCTACAGTGTTCTCTGAGCTAATATTCCTGTGGCACATGGCTAACCCATAGTAACATGGAAACTGAGGCAATGCACTTGTTCAAATCCAGATGCTTAACAGGAGAACCATGTGTAAACCAAAATGCATAACATACATTGATCCTGCTATTAAAGCAGCACATTAGGAGAGGAATGAGGAAAGAAAGTCGTATGAAACCTCAAGAATTTTCATCTTACTAACAATTCAGATATTGTGGATAATGTTACACATGACCAGAATTTTACCCTTGAATCCAAGCTGATGCTAAAACACTTTTTGGAGGAGAAGGTGAGCTCAGATCCTGCCATCGAGAAGCCAAAATAAAACAAACAATCTAGTCCAGCACCTCTGCTCTGACCCTGGCTCAAGAAGGGATGTAAACACACACCTCGCTCTCCCTAGGTGCACAAATTGCCCTTACTGCACACTTTCCTGGCAGCTGCTGTGGAGAAAAACACAGGCAGAAAGTCAGAAACCACAGAATAATGTGCCCAGCACAGAGCTAGCTTCCCCACAATTAGATGGGAAGAAAGTATGTGAATTGATACTGAAATTCTGTATGAAAACTAGGTGCATCAGTTAGACCCAAAACAAAAAGTGCTGAAATTCTGATAAATCCCAGCCTTGTGAGGCTTGCCAGATTTTTTCAGCAGTAGTGGAAAAACACATAAGCAGTTGTACGGTTTTTTGTGCTGTTTGAATCCCAGTCACACTGGGATCAGCTACTTTACCTAGTAGATGTCTTAAATTCTGAAATTTTTGAGAAAAAAAAAATATTGATACGAATTTAGTAATGAGATTAAATAATGCCTCTACAGACTCTGATTAGAGGTGAAGCTGTGTCCAGACCAAGCAAATCTCTAGTTTCTTTTTCACTAGTTTCATTTCTTCCTTCTCCTTCTGAGGGAGGAAAAACAAGACAAAAATATTTTTTTTCATGGTATTTTGGCACTTCTGTTTCCTGTTGTGGCCAGAACCTAGAAGTTAAGAAACTTGTGACTGAAACAATTGAAGTAGCACTGGAAAATTCAAACAGGAAGCAAGATGTAATTTTTCAAACAGTGAGAGCAATTAATCACTGGAACAGCTTTGCCAGTGGATGTGGTGGGTTTACCATCATGCAAGTCTTTAAATCTAGTCTGCCTTTCCTCCTAAGTGTGATTGCTCTCATTTAAGGTATTTGTTTTAACACAGAAAACACTGGGTAAATTATTCTGGTTTAATTTGATTGCTACAATGATCCCTCCTGGTCTTAATGCTATGAAAATCTGTACAAGATGCATTTTAGGACACATTATTTTGCAGACTGGAGTGAAGGTGTGGGATGTGGAGAAGAGAGGTGGTTATTGCCCACACTTGCAATGTCTTTGTGGGCAGGGCACTCTACTGAGATGAATACCATCAGGATTCAAGTCTTTGCTTCAGGTCAGGTGTGGGTAGGGATTGAAAAGAGTTCAATTGCCAAATGAGCATCCTCACTCATGTTTGATTTACTGGATTTAAGGGCACGTTTTTCCAGCTACCCATGCTGGCATTCTGATTTCAGGAGAGAGTCATGTTAAGAAATGCTGAATGAAAATAGTCTTTGCTTTCAGATCCATAGTTACATGCCTGGCTGATTACTTGTTAGGCAGGCCTAACTCCTCTCACAGGCGTTTACTGTGGCTTATTTAGGCAGCTCCTTGCTGGTGGTCACAGCAGCTTTCACAGGCACCTCTTTCTTCAGTACCTGATAGCAGGTTCCTGAGCTTCTAAATCATGGCTGGGTGTCCCAAAGGGCACAGGGCCCTGGGTAAATGTTGCAGTTTTAAACTTTTAGGTCAATAAACACTAGAAATAGCCTTTTGCAGGTATTTAAAAGCCAATTACTTCAATAGCAGTTAGGTGTCTTAGACACCTCTTACACTCTGTGACTCAAAAACCATTAAAAATACATCTTCTCATCTACAAAATATTGACTTTTTATCTTGTGATAGTCTGATTCCTTTGGATGGGGAGCAATCTGTTCGAGATAAATATCTGCAAATACACATAGGGTTTACCTGAATTGAGAATCTATAGGTAGTTCATTGTGAAGCAAAGATATGTTTCATCAGAAAGCCCTCCCAGGTCTCGAAGACAGTTCTGGTAAAGAAATGTGCACCTGCATAAAAGCACCGACACACACAAAGAGTAATGCAGGAAGGCAAGACTTTCAGCTCCATTTGAAACAGAAATGCCTGTTTCTGTTCTCAAGAAAAAAAAAAAAACATAAAAAAAAAGAAAAAGTTTTGTGCTACTTCATGGAAACATCTGGGTGAAAGAGAACAGGAGGTGTCAACAGAAGTCAAAATAACAACTCGTATCACATGGTTTTGATGTGAATGTTTTTGACACATTCATCATACTTGCCATTCTGGAGAAGCCTGGTTAGATGAATGTCAGGTAAAAAAAGAAGCAGTGAGAGACCTCTGTTTTTAGAAAGAGGCAGCCTCACTTAAAGAGTCTAAATTACATTTCTGAGCATAGCAAATTAGCTGTAAATGTAATTTTATGGTTGTTCTAGGGAGAAAATGTGGGTGGAGCAGGCTGTAAGAAGAGAGAAAATAGCCAAATTGAGAAACAAAGACACAGACTAGTTGTAACAGCAGCTGAAGAGCTCTAAAGTAAAGGTTTCTTCTCATCTTGCTAATCTTTTATAGAAGGCACAACATTTATTTTCCACTAAGACTTTCTTTCTGGCTTAACAATTTTTTTTTCTACCATCTTTGAAGCCCAACTTTTTTGTGAAGGCCAAAAATATGAGCCAAATGCTTGCAGAGGCGCAAAATTTTCTAAAATTGTTTGTATACAAAGCTATATAGTACCTATCTCCACAATATCGAAACAGCAGCCTAAAAGCAGAAGTAACAGTATATCAGGTGACACATGGGGAAAGAGGTGTTTTCAGACTTATGTTGGTCAGTGAACTTTATTGTAACCAAGTGTCATTCACCTGCCTATAATACAAATTTAAAGATCTGTGGTGTTCTTCATAGCTTTATAGCTGGCTTGACTAAGAGGCACAGGGTTCACTTTTACCATTAAATAAATCTAAAAGAAAGCATAAGAATTAAACCACTTAACTGATAGATCTCTTCTCCCTTGGCTTTGGACCAGGTGATGACCTGTCTCCAAGACAACCCTAGAAGGCAGAGATCTCTCAGTGGCAATATGGATGTGAGCCAGTCACCTCACAGAGCCCCCAGGCCAGAAAGTGGTCCTTGACTTCTTTTGTTCAGCTGTATAGACACATCAGTGACTCACTGAGGTATGAATAGCTCTCAGTATCTTTATTAACTACATTTTCTTGCATGCTTTCTGTTTTGAACTTCCTTTTCATTGCGAAGAAGAAAAATGAGTTCCTATGAGAGATCTCCAAACAAGCTGAAGGTTAGCATGATATAAAGGCTTTGTACATGCACTCCCTGAAAGGAGACACAATACAAGGAGGCAGAGAAATGAGTGGAGGGGAAAAATGCCTAATGTTAGAGATGGAAATGAGAGGAGGGGCATACATAAAACAAGACAGGAGAAAAATTCAAACCTCTGACTCTGGAAACTATTTAGCAATGGGTTTTCCTTGGGAGTGTAACAAGGCCACTGTTTCATTGCATTGCATGTCTATATATTTTCCATCTGGGTACTATTATACAAAGAGTGAAATTTATTATAATTTCACTTCATTAAACTTCATTTACTTCATTACTACAAAATCCAGTGAAGAACTATACTTGTCTCCTGATCAAAGAAGGAGCTTAACTATTGTTTCTTTCAAGTTCTCCTGTGAAAAAGACTTCCTTTTTACTCTGCCTTTCCTTTTTTTTTTCTCTTCTCCTAGAACTGGAAAAAAAGGATACATTTGAAAATTGAATCTTTTTTTTTCCTTTTCTTTAATTTTAAATTTCATTTAAAGAAGTGGATTCTAAACAAAACTTATGAAAATAAGTCCTACTTTGCAAAAAAATTACATTTGGGATCTGGGAGCTTTTTGTCAGATTCCTCTCTCCCACCTCACATGTCTACCGTGTAGGTGTCACATCCAAGTCAGTTGTCCTACAGATGTAGTCCATGAGTCCATTGTTGCTTGCAGTGTCTTTCACATGGCCAGAGATTTGTATGTATTTCATGAGACAAATAATGACTCCATTGACTACACTAACAAGCCTCCTTCCAAATATCAGTGCAACTTAGGAGGTTTAAGCTCAGATGTAAATACCTACAGGTGACAGGTATCTGAAGCTAAGCCATCTCAGTCCAACCCCTCCTTCTCTTAATCTTTCCTCAAGCACCGAGGGGGAATGAGAAGGATACTTGGATTTCTATAATTTGACTCATACTCTGGAGATGCTTATCTCTTTTTATTGCATGTATGAGGTCCTGCGGTGACTATTCTCTAGCCTTTGAAGCTATCCTTTAATGAGGTGAATGGTACCTCTTCTTCCAGAAGGTATTTCTGGGAGGAAATCTGCAGTTTGCTCAGAGGGGAGTTAAGAGCATATTTATTTATCTGACAACTGCAGAGCAAGGGCCCTGATTCAGTTAATTTAAATGTATTAGACATTTTCATTCTAGTTGTCAGCAGAGAGGAACACGTATTTCTGAAAGGTATCTCAGGTCACAGGTGGGTTTGTGCATGGTGTAAGCATTTAGAGACCTAAGGAAAAGTGTTCTCAAGGGAAAGAAGTGCCCAGCAGTGTCTGAAACACTCATGTGAAGCCCAGGTTCAGGTGTGTCGCGTGCAGAATAGGGCTGTGTAGTATGTCATTGGAGCAAAATACCTTGTCCAAAAACTGTTTTTAACAGCAGCCAGAAGAGGAAACAAAACTCTCAGACAACTCCATCTTACTTCGTAACAGATAACAGAACAGTAAGGAGGCAAGTCTCCAGTTTCTGACTTTCAGTATAATGGTGCCTCTCTGTGTCTGGGATATAATCCAGAGAAAATAGAAGGAAAAAATTGCTCTGTTACATTTAAAAAGGTGTCTTGGAAACATTAATCATTAAATAAATAGCAGCAAGCATTGGATTTTACTAGAGAAGGGAAAGCAGTCCCACCTGTAGCTATTCAGTTCCCAAGATCAGTATTCTGCAGAAAATGTCGCAAGTATGTGGGTGCATCTGTGCTTATATATATGGGTTTTTATAAATTATATATTTCTAAAAAAATTATAACATAATCTACAGAAATGCATATTGCACACATAACCGTACTATATAATATAATTTATTATTATATGATGACTAGAGGATATTATTATATAATATTAGTACTATAGTAATATAACATATAATATGTAAAAAATGTTTTAGCAACAGCTGCTTATTTTAAAGTCCAGGTTGGATTGTCAAAAGAAAATAGACCACCAATCCCAAACACAATTAAAAACACTGAAAAATAGAAGATTCTTTCTCCTCTTGATAGTTGGGATCCTTATGAACTTGGTTACGGTCAAGTGAGCAAATAGATGATGAGTCTTTTGACTTTTCTTTGCAGAAGTAGTTAAAGTTGTGTTTTCCAGTGGGGGAAAAAAAAAAAAAAAGTAGAATAAATGACAGATTGAATTTATAAATTATCAAGAAGTGACAGGGCTAGAGTCCAGAGACATCTATTCCATCTCACAATATGATGCGGATCTGTTTTCTGTGCCCCTTCATGTGTGAGCTGAATCTTCATATTAGTATGGCCACCCTGTCTGAGCTCAGGGTGGTTCCTATGCTCTATCTCACAAAGTTCCTTAACTCCCAACAGAGCAGAGCAGAAAACAGGCATCAGGTAGACATAAAAGTTATGCTTACAGGGTATTATTTTACTTACAAAGTTGTTAATTACTGGGTCAATCCAAGAGGGAAAGATATTCTCAAACTAGAAGTTTATCTACAAAATCGATACTTCTGCATTTGAACTCTTGTTTCTCTTAAGCATCAGATAATGCTAGTGATAAGTTGTGCAAAGCCTTTTGGTTCCCTTCTCTTCCTACACGAGTAAAACCTGCTAAGGGATAATCTTTGGGACTATTACAAAGGGGTTTATTTTACTACTGATCTCCTGTGAGACAGGTAAATTAAAGTTTTGGGGCTTCCTTTCTGGTAGAGAGTGTGGCAAGCTCATGGTAACTTTCCAAGGTGAGCTCTGAAGCTCAGAGCCAGATGACGCTGGTGAGGCTTACATTCCCAACATGTTCATGCCTTTCCAAGGGATCTGTTTTGGGGTGTATCTCTGTAATACCTGTGATTTTTCAGGATGTAGAAATGTACAAATTCCAGGCATAGATATGTCTACCTGGGCAAATAGTCTAGCCTTTCAAAAATGGAATTAGGCATCTGCCACTACTGTGGTCTTTGGCTTTCCCAATTATAAGCCCAATACCTCCCTACCAATACTCAATGGGAAGAGGCCCTCACAGCATTTCTGTGAAGAACTGTTCCCACAGAGCATCTGTTAATCAACATCTGTATTAACTCACTGGACTCTTTTTCAGGCATTCCCAGGTAAGATTCTTGCTTCAAAAAGGTTAGAGTTGAGATCCATCTAACCTAGCTTTAGTCATCTAGGAGTGAGCTATCCATGTCAAGTTAACCAAGGCTTCCAGCTGGCTTCCTGAGCTGTTCAAACCATTTTGAGTAGGACCACACACTCTTGTGCACATAACCTTCCTGGTTCCAAGTTAATAAAGAAAAAAATTTAATGCTTGGGACTGAAGGTAAACACAGGTTCCTTTTTAGGGCTGAAAAATAGGAGCCATTTCATTGCTAAAATGTATTAGGAAACATTTGTACCTCTGGATGCTCTTGTCTAAAAAATCTTGTCTAAAAAATCCTAGGTTTCCTCTCCTAGAGAGGAAAACCTATTTTTTTCATAATTACTCAATGCTCCACTAAAACTGCTTCTTTCTAAGGAGATGTTCAGCCATGCAGGGGTTAATGTCTCTTCTTGTCACCTTTGTGTACAACTTAAAACTTACGAACATGTGCACATTTATGCATGCAACAAACAAAGCCACCGCATGCATTATAATCTCCTTAGGGATGGCCAACTGGGAAAGACAAATTTAGCAGTGTACTTCTGGCTTTTTTACATAGTGTAATGCCATTAAACTCGACATCATGTAGACAATGAACATTACAACAAAATACTGAAGCTGTTTATTAGCTGCCTGACTTTTTTTTGAGAGGAAGCACATGTCACATTTGTTTCAGACAACCGCATCGGGGTCCCACAGCCCTGATTAAATATGTATCCTTTGTTCAGCTGCATTGGAGTGAGTTTTGGCCTACATACGCATTTCGTTAATATTTTAAATAGGAGAAACAACAAAGAGAGGAGAAATTAACAGTTGCTGAACTTCTCCAATTACCCCTAATCATATTTACACCCTGGGGTTTGCACAATTAGAAATCAATTGGTGGCTTCCCCATTCTACAGCAGGCAGTAAATGTGACAATTTAGAAAAAGGACTGGAAGACATCTCAATTCAGCCTGGATATCCTTGGAAATATCCCCCAGTGATTTTTTTGCTTTGGTGTTTGATTTGCCACATAGATTGTATGGCATCATTTACCAAAATGATAAAGCATTCTGTGTGATTGTTACTGAAAAAAAAAGTGGTATTATTCCTTTTTATACATAAATGTATTTTTCTTTCCATTGAAACTGAGGTATTTGGAAATTACATCCCAAGCAAAACTCTGCAGCGAAATCTTGCTCTAACATTTGAGAGTAAACCACTTTTTCCTTTCAAGGTTATGAAAAATGAGTTCTAAGAAAGAACTACTGCAAACATGATGCTCTCTGATTTGTGTTTTGAAGGGAAGAGCACTTCTCCCAGCATCTGATGGTGATTTAGCCACACCATATTGATAAGAGAGTTACTGTCAGTGTCACTTAGTATGATCTTTAACTGAAGAGTTTCTTCTTAAGTGTTTAGCTAAACTCAAATCGGCCATGTACGTATTTTGCACATCATAAATGATGAACCAGAGGGATCAAGCAGTCCAAAGCTACTTAGGATTCCTTAATCTGGGAAAAGCCTTAGTGGGGGGCTGTCAAAGCACATTTCGCGATGAGTGCATGTAAACGCACACACGCTTATAAACACATGGCTGCGGAGCTAAGCTGATATCCACTGTTTCTAATTGAAGGTGGAAAGAAAGGATATCGTCTGAGCAGAAATTGGTGTTCAGGGAGAGAAAATAACCCTGTGGATAGTTCCTTGAACATGTGAGCAGGAGGTAGGAGAATAAATTAATGTGTCTGGCAAAAGGCTGATATAGAGGGAAACCCTCATGTAGTTGAGATTTTTCATTTTTCAAAGTAGGGATGACAGTCACATATTTTCTAAGAGAATATGCAGTCTGAAGGGCTTTTACAGAGTTTGTCTGTGTATGTGTTTTTACTCTTTACCAAAACCAAGAAGCAGAGTGAAGTGAAAAAAATGGTGAAGTGAGGAGGAAGGATGAGTCAATCAAACCTTTCTAGACTTGAAATTCAGTTTGTGTTCACACTGACTTTAAGCAAAAAAACCCCAGGACAAATTCTTTATTAGTTTCAACCATTTCATCTGTTGATTAACAATAAGACTCCATGGTAGAGCTTCTCTTATATTATTCCATTAATATATCCATTAACAAAATGCCAGAGATTTGCTGAACAAATGATCTCACAAAGTATTTACCCAGTTATGTAGTTTTAGTAGTATTCATCAAAAAAGTTTCTCAATGAGCAATAATAACATCGCCAATAAAAAAACATATATGACAGATATTGCTCTGCAGTTTAAGCAACACTTTTTGACAGGAATGTTCTTATTTTGAAGGCCAAGATTTTATGTGATCACTGGAAAAAAAAAAAAAATGCAACTGACCTTTTGTGAATTCAGAGAATTTGAGCATTGATGCCAGAAAAGCAAAAATTTAATCATCAAACCTATTTCCTTGAATCAAGCAATTCCTTTTTTCTCCTATGTTATGTAAAATAGTGCGCTTTTTTTGCCCTTAAGACCAAATGAAATGGTTGAGAAATTTTCTATTTAACTTCTTAATAGTAATTGAATAAACTGTCACTGAGTGTACTGAAAGATTCTCATATTTAATCGTGTGCAAAAAAATAAATCTCAGAGAAACTGCTAAACAGATTAAAATTAATGACGTGATTGGAAGTTCAGAGGTTTACTCAAATCTGGTATGTAAGACAGTTTGTGTTTTGATCCTTATAACGTCATCTCCATATGTCTCTTTATATTTTTTTCAATTGAGTCTGTTTCATACTGTCTATGAGTCAGGCAAGCCATCTAAAATTCAGGTGCGAACCGTTCTAATGATACTAAATTAAAACAACCAAAAGAATAGTTGTGAGTTTTTTATAGAACAAAATGATGAGGTAATATGAGTGTTTTGCAAAGTATATGTATATGTCAGTCCACATTCACTATATCCATGATCTTTGTTCTCAAAAGAGATGGTGTATTCTACCTTAAAATTTAGGCCAATTCTGTAAATACTTTGCCTTTATTTGTGGAAGTGTTCATGAACCTTTTTGAATCTTTCAGCAAATCTGACCTCAGCACAAGGTTTCTTAATATTATTTTTATTTTCTAAGAAATGTATTATGCTGTCAACTGAATCTTCATGTCTGATAATGGCAAAGATAAGGAGGAATTTTCTATTTTTAAACTACCAATTCAAATCCACTTCATGTCTGTGCTGTATTTATTTCATCAACCCAGATAAACTGAGGTAGTTGTTACTTGTAGCTGTTCATTATCTTGTGGTCTAGTATTAAGATGAAAAAATGTCCTCATGGTCACCACTGGCCAGCTGGTTTACTGGCTGATTCAACAGCATGGCACAGGTTCATGTGCTTGGGAAGGTGTGTGATTGTGCAGACCACACTGTTTGTCATTTTTGCAGATTTAGAGAGAGAGATCTGAATCTGTGATATGGCATACATATCACTTATGCAGATCAACAAGAACCTTTTTCTTTCTGTTTTGTATAGCAGCTAAACACCTAAACCCAGTGTTTTGCAAAACAAATAAGTAAATAAGATGAGGGGATGTGTGGGACAAACTTCTCCTTCCACTATACATGAAGTATTGCTTATAGGCTGGGATTCATCTCACCTAACTTTGGATTCAGTATCTAATTGTCCAATTCAAAGTTTGACATCTAGAGTCCCTTTATCATCACAGAGGAAAATACATCTAAAGTCTCACAGGCATCTTGCTGGGAAGGAATAAACTGTTCTATAAATGTGTCTGGTTTAGATGACAAAATTGGATTTTTGCCCATTTTCATTTCACCATCAAGATTGGGTAAAATGAATAATTGTCATGTATGTATAGAGTTTTTTTTTTTTTTTCTTGCATTTCCATCTCTTATGGGGCATTGACTCTGGAAGCATATTCTACATCATGTTTGAGATCCGTGAGGTGTTTGGCCATTCTTACCTCGGAACAGGAGCACTGAAATCAGCAGCCAATTGTCAAGACAAATCCTTTGAACTCATGGGTTTGATCCTGGAAACTGGCAGAAATCTAAAGGAACTCACAACCCCTGTGGGAGGAACATTCTTTTACAAAGCTTGGGCTGATGCCATAGAGGACTATAGACGTGATGACTGTGTTTTGTTAATGACCTTACTATTCTCTCAGGAGCAATATTAGTGAGTATTACGAGTCAATGCTTTCTAGCAGTAGCCTTATTATTATTTATATTTGGTATTACAGGCATGAAATGGTCAAAATTTTAAACTTCAACTAAGAAAATAGAAAACTGCAGGGAAAAGTTTTAACCCAAAACAAACTTTTACTTTAAATCTCACTTATATCAATACAAGGTGTCATGTTGTTCACAATGAGTGTGTCTCTAATATTGTATTTTTAGTTTATGACATTGTGTCCCTGACCAGAGCTGACACTTTGGCAGGATTCTCTTGCTCGCTTTGTAAGAGGTTCCAGAATGGCAAATAAATAAAACTAACTATTCTCTAGACATATTAAACTGGCAGTTTTCACAGGCAGTAACTTCGCACACAATCAGAGCTAGGTCACCGCATGGAGTACCAGCAATCCTTCTTTTCTCTTCAAATCTTTTGAGCCAAGTTTCCATTATTGTGGTACACATCCTTCTCCTCCCCTTTGCAGCTTTTTCTAGTGCTACATACCTTGAGACAGTGGCTGGATGCACAGAGGGTGTATGCCCATGAAGTGATGATGTGAAATATAGATATATCCAGTGCCAACTGGAGCAAACACTTCCTCGGAGATACAGGAACTCCATAAGCTTGTCCCACAGCCACCTAATTCAATGATTTCAGATATAATTTAACATTTCCAATTTAAATGCAGTCAGCTTCTGTGTTTGTTCTGTCTTGCATGAGTTAGATGGCACATGAAAACATACAATCCATATCCTAATCATCTCATAGCCCAAAAAATTGGTCACTTGGAGGATAATTGACTACCTTACCCTCTTCCCTTTACCTTTACCTAGTCAACCTCTTTTTCTCCAGTAAACTGGGAACGGATTTCTTTCTTGACTAATTAGCTTTAAACTGCCTTCTACCATCGTATCTTCAAGCTTGCCCCTTAAATATTACGTGCATGTTAGTGAGATAATGAGTACAGATTTCAGACTTCCTGCGTTT
Organism: Tetrax tetrax; assembly: GCA_009806455.1. Classification (NCBI taxonomy): domain Eukaryota; kingdom Metazoa; phylum Chordata; class Aves; order Otidiformes; family Otididae; genus Tetrax; species Tetrax tetrax. The sequence goes on along the minus strand of WHYT01017397.1, from coordinate 70,587 downwards.
TTCATGTGGAAGAACTGAGACAGAAAAATGTTAAGGTTAGAATTTGCTTCACCTAGCTTTAAAAGTCTCAGAGTTAGATCAATGAACTAGTAATTTCAGGCCACCTTTATATTCACAAAGCAGCTGCAGAAGGCAGTTATTCGACCTACCTTATCGTGAAATGAATTGTCTTCCCTTACTTTTATTTGTTATAAAAATCTATTATTGTCAGAGTGTAAATGCAGACCTATATTTATTTTATCTGTGTGTAGATAAAAATATCATTGAATCAAGTGTGTAACTGAAACGGTAGTTTATATTCCTTGACGGTATTTCAAAGTAGGCACTTCCTCAATAAAATATTTCTGTTAAATTTTACCCATCACTGTTCCTTGGGTGCAAAAGTATATTTCCGAAATACATCTTAAAGTGGGTATAACTTAATCTGCTAGGATTTAGAGAAACCAAGTTATAAGTAGATGGGATATTTTAAAATGTTTTTATTATTGTTATTAGCCATTACGAAAGAACAGAAATGTTGGTAGATGCCTTCTGGAAGGTGGGAGAAAGCTAAGTCTTTGCATGAAGGCAACTGCAGTGGAAATCACGACAACACAGTAAGTATTGTGGAATTCACCTGTACTGGAAAATTAAGCACACTCAGGACCACATTCTGGCAAGGAGGGAAGCCTACATGCTTATTGTTAAGATCTTTTACCCTCTAAACTAAGGAGACCACCAGCTCTCTTTCAAGAATTGAGCCATAATACTTAAATTCCCAAATTCTTTAGAGGAAGTGCTTGGGACAGTTATTTGGCAATGGCCAATACCACATCAGAGAAAAATCTAGCAGTATGCAAGTACAGGTTTCACTTGATTGAACCTGAAATAGAAGTAGCATATTAATGAGAAAGCAAAGTTAAAACACAAGCATGATTTTGGAAGGATTTGCCTTTTCTAAGAAAATTACTCTTGTATCTTTTCACTATCAATTTAAATTCTTATATTATATGTCCAACATAGTATTATTATTAGTGATACAGTTCTTGGAGATGATGAACCGATCACAAAGACATGTTACAAGTGCAAAATGAAGTCTAGAATTCAAATCGTATTTCTTTCCACATGAAACATATTTAAAATCATATGAATTCCCCTTTATCAGCAGGCTTTCTTTAAATTAATTATCAGAATCACAAATTAGTCACTCTTGAGACACAGCATACCATACTATGTTGACTGCTGGGCTAATAATGCATGAAACAAAGGGAAAAAAGGGAACAAAAATATAAGAATTGGTTCCTAGAAAGTGAGTAAAGTGTGGTGAACCAAAAAGCTGAAAAAAAAAATTTCAAAAGTCAGAAAGCTGAAAAGGTAACTAATTCTATGAGAAAGAAAAGATCAGGAAGTTCAGGTAAAGAAACAAATGATGATATGCTACTAGAAGTAGTTACAAACATCCTTAGGGTTAGTCAAGTTGTTGAAGAAGAGACTAGCATATAGGCAAGTAAACAGCATCACTGAGGGAAAAGAGTAAAATAGAAGGAAGGAGAAAAAAAAAAGCTGTAGAGAAGCCACTGACTGTAATCCCTGATGGTAATATTGACTGAAAATGAGAAGTCATTATTCCTTTGGAGGTTAAAAAGTTGACTTCAGGGATTCACAATCTCGATTTTCTAACTACAAGTGTTAACTGGCAAAAATATTTTCTAAAAGAACGCCTTTATAGTAAAATACATAAAATATGCACAAGGCATTAGTAGAAAATTCCAAGAAGTCCTGTCTTTGCAAAGGAAATATAGACAAAAAAAAGTCACAGCATTCTGTTATCTAGGGACAGAACTACAACATGTATCAGAGACGTATATTAAAACACAAGTTCTCTGAGACTGGATGATCTGAGGAATGGGTTCTTGTGAATAAATTACAAGACCAACATTATTCAACAAATTATATTTTGGCCTTAATCCAGAATGCACTGATTTCTTTCCATTAACTACAGAGAGCTTTGGATTAGGTCCTGAATGGAATTATTTGACTCCCGTTGCAAGAAAGTCCTGAAAAAATAAATGAGGTACAATTTGTGAGATCATTTGTTACAAATTATTCATCCAAATCTACTTAAAATCTAATAAGACACTCTTAAACCAACACTAGATGTTTTTAGCTTGGGACCTGGATTTAGACAGCTTCCAAGTTTCTCTGATGTTCAATTTCATTGGAAACCAGGGGTAAAAATGAGAACGAACGTGTGAAGGAAACTTTATTTTTTTTCCCTTCAGCTCTGTTCTCTGTCGGATAAAATGTCATCTGATTGCTTTGAATAAATAAAAAGAAAAACAGGGAGCTGAAAAATGGTTCGCTGAATGTGAAACAAAGAGGTAAACTGTGTGTGAGGTCTGCAGGGGTTGAAACAACCACAAAGGGCACTCACCTTGAACCTTTATCAAAATCTTGTAACATTACAGATGTAGGTAAAGGGGCTTTGAAGCAGACTATAGAGGACAAAAGTATTCTTATCTAACACACTGGAGACAGGTGAAAGGAGAGACCAGATAGATTGCTAAATTTTACTATGGAAAAAAAAAAACCAAAAACATAAATATGGCAGTAATCAAAATGCAATTTTAAATTATTTTTTTTTAAATCATCCTTCAAGTTAATTCAAATAAAAGCTACCCTATATGTGCCCTGTGGAGAGTCAAGACTTCTAAGTTAGGTCTTTGTTATCTTCACTCATTTCAATATATTTTCTATGCATGAGTGTTTTGTAAAGGGACAGAAGGGTTACTCACTGGCGGGTAGCCTGCTTGAAATGGCTTTGAGGCAATTGTAAAAGGCAATTTCCTTAAAAATTAACATTGGAACTTCCAGCTCCCGTAGCAACTTTCTGCTTCCTTGTTCAAGGATTGTGCCAGAAAACCAATCGCACTGTCCCCTTCAGAAGCAGGTGCAACAGCCCGACAATAATCCAATAAAAATCCTATTAGCTGTGTCTCCATGACACTCCTGGTATCCATGGGACCCACAATATCTTTAATGCAGACAATAAATCCAGACCATTTCCTCTTTCAATTGCTCCCAATATGGCTCCACTCCTAGCACTGCTCATCTAACCTTTTGTTGCCACATTTTCTTATGAATGCTGAACTACACTCTAATCTTTACAACAAAACAAGTGGAGTCCCCACCAAGTGAAACACATCGGTTAGGTTTAGTTATCCGAGCGCAATTGCATCCAGGTGCATCGCTGTGGATTACAATCATCAGAGACGCAGCATTGGCTGTAAAAATATCAGTTCTGAGCCTGCAAAGTTTGGGGAAGGCTTTGTGGCAGTTATCGTCTGATGGAAAAATCCTAGATTAACCCCAAAGTAGCCAGAGCAGAGAGTATATCACTAGGCTAAAAGAGTGTCTATGTGTGGAGAGGAGGTATAGAGTCAGTTAAAAGAAAATGATGTGAAACTGATGCCGAGACAACAGCTTAACCAAAAAAACGCAAACAGAAGCAAAGCAAGGACAAATGCATGAAGGAGGTGAGCTAACAACACCTTGTCTTCTTGCACCCCTTAGGAGCTAGGGATACTCACAGGGGTTCGCTGGCTTACTGCTTTGTTAATCACAGCAGCTGAATCCAACCCATGAGTTAACCTCTTGTGAGGGGGTGGGACAGGGCAGCATTGCAAAAATGAAAGAGACAAAGGAAAGGCAGAACATGGAGTACTTGGACACCATCTCAGAGGCTAGTCTTTCAAAGCAGCAAATTATAATTTTTCATCCCTGTGCATCCTGAAACCTGATGCCTGGTAATAGATTTGCTGGGATGGAAAGTCAAGCAGGTCGGTTATCTGTAATCTCCTCTCATCCTCTCAGAAGGTTTAAAGTCAAGAGTTTTGGGAGAATAGATTTAATCTCTGTATTTATGTGAATGCTTACTCTGTAGAAGAGACAAGTTTTAAACTGTAGTTAAAAGAACCGAGAAGTGATTGTGAATGACTTAACTAAAGGTCGGAAATACACATAGATGGGCTATTTAAAATTCTGTACACTCTGTTGTGATTTAAGCTACCTCTTTAATTACTTTTTATGGCTGGCTGGTTAGAATTGCACGTTGTTTATAGACCTATTTCCATACAGGTTTTGTCATATGATCCAGTTTTGAGGGGGACTAAATAGTTTCTGTGCGCTCATTGCAGTGTAGGCTCAGCAGCAGCAGCTCAGCACAGGAACAACCACCTGTGAAGGAAGACAAGGTGGAGGAGTTCCTCCTCCTACGGGAGAAGTATCTTCCCCTAGGAACTTCCTGGTTGTAATAAGCTATAATGCCCATTATACATAGTCAATGATGTTGTCTCTGTGACTGCAGGCACATGAGCAGTGAATACTTACTCAGTGAGGATGCCTTGTGGTGCTCCCTGTCCTGCTGTCACCTAAACCAGAAAAAGAACCTACAGCAAGAAGGTCATAAGTCTCAAACAAATAAGTGTTGGGCTGGCCTTCTGAGCTGCTCATATTCTCTAGTTGAATGCAAACACGTGTACACAGAGTAAAGAAGATAAAAATTGCGGCTTAGTGCAGAAAACCAAGTTTTCCCAAGTTCAGAAAGGAAACATGATTATTGGCATCTGCCAAGTTCAAATATAAAACAGAGCAGCTCTCTGTTTTAGTGAATTGATTTTTTTTTTTTTTTTTTAAAAAGAGCACGAGCACTTAAAATTTAAACTTACAAGTTATTTGCACAGGAGGTCAGAATTACGGCCACATGGAAAAAACTTAAGCTCTGATTCTCTATCATTACAGTATTAACAGTAGTCTTTTAAGGCAATATTTAAAGCAAGAGTAGCTAAAGTACGAGGTGCTAGGTAAGCCTCTAAATAGACAGTCTCAGTTCCAGAGACCTCTCAAGCTGGGACAGACAATCAAAGGGATTGAAGAGGAAGAGAGATTTCAGCAGCAGAACTGGTTTAAGTAGATGCACAGAGCCCACACTGCTGAAGTGCTAGAAGACATCCTTTGTGGGCCAGAAGACCAGATCAGACATTCTTGGTCAGAAAGGCCGCAATTCTCATATTGCCATTGATCACCTCATGTGCTCTTGAACTCCTTTTCTTATCTGTAGTTCCTGTTGTTTCCATCCAAAATTTATATGTGGCCAGCTCATACAAGTTTCCTGTGTAACTGTTGTCCTTTCAGTTCTCTTTCTGTGCTCCTTAGAGACTGCAGTAATTTCCTTGCCACCTTTGTTTTCCCTGGGCTGAGCAATCCCATGAGATTTCATCTCTGCTCATTCAATAGTTCCTCTTTCTGAGAGCTTCTCCAGTCCCTTCGCTAGTTCTGAAACCATCCTCTGCCTCGTTTTTGGACTGGAATCACCTTCCTTGGTCACAGATAACCAGAAGCACACACCACTCCAGTCCAGGCTACACTGACATCTTGAATTTTCTGTAATCTGTAGCTTTTCTCGATTCATCTCAGCTTTTAGGAAAGTGGCCTCCACCATCCTGGCCAGCAGGTTGAGGGAGGGGATTCTGCCCTTCTACTTTGCTCTGGTGAGAACCTCCTTCAGTACTGCATCCAGTGCTGAAGCTCCCAGCATCAGAAGGACATGGCCCTCTTGAAGCAACTCCAGAGGAGGCCACGAAGATGATTAGAGGGCTGGAGCACCTCTTCTGTGAGGACAGGCTGAGAGAGCTGGGGCTGTTCAGCCTGGAGAAGAGGAGAACCTGCGGACACCTTATAGTGGTCTTCCAGTACTTCAAGGGAGCCTACAGGAAGGATGGAGAGAAACTCTTCAGCAGGGCCTGTTGTGAAAGGATAAGGGGTAATGGTTTTAAAATAGAAGGAAGTAGATTTAGATTAGATATTAGGAAAAAAAATTTCCAGTGAGAGTGGTAAACACTAGCCCAGGTTGCCCAGAGAGGTGGTGGATGCCCCATCCCTGGAAACATTCAAAGCCAGGTTGGACGGAGCTCTGAGCAACCTGATCTGTTTGGAGATGTCCCTGCTTCTTGCAGGGGGCTTGGACTGGAGGGGCTTTGAAGGTCCCTTCCAACCCAAAACATTCTATGATTCTGTGATTTTTACATCCTCTGTCTACAACATGTGCTGCGTACATTGGGAAGGCAAGAAGAAAATGCAGGAATGAAGCTATGGGGACACACTCCATTCTGCCATGTCTGCTGAGGGGATGGTAATCTTGACATCCAAAGGACTGAAAAGTCACAGATAATAACAGCTGAAATGTTTTCCAGGTAAGGTCTTCACATGTCAGTCAGTCAGATCCTCTACATAAGCATAGTGTTTGCTCAGGGTTTGTATGATATGGGTCATTTCTGTGCCAGCTTAATAGCATACAGGGACATACATGGGTATATGTGGCAGGATTTCCAAACACACACACAGTTCCTGTGTGAAGTTCTTTGAGAAACTTGAGGGTGAAAAGTATTGATTAATTGTAACATATTATTACTTATCTAAAGTGCAGAATGTACACATGTGCAAAACTTAATTCCATTCGTATCTTCCCATCCTGCACAAAGATCAGCAATACCTTAGGGCTGACATCTTTAATACAGTGTTTACCTAGGTACACATTTAAAAATAAAAATGTTCTTTGTTTATAAAGGTTTGCAAAAGCTGTAAGATAATAATTAAAAAAAAAAACCAACCTGTTTCTGAAACTTTACATTCCCAGTGTCATCCATCTTGGTGATTTTTTTAAGTTCATAGTCCTTTCCTTTTCGTAGCTGGCTTCTCTCAGTCTCATCTTTTCTCTCACAGATATTCCAGAAACGAACATCTCCATTCTTCAAACACTCTGAGAAATATTCTTCAATACTACTTCTTTTTTATTATTATGCATTTCCTTAGGCTTAATATACTCTTAAGATTGACTGTTTCCTGAACCAAAGATATCTTTTGTCACTAAACCCATCTCTCTGATACCGCTCACATCTACCCGACACTTTCTGGCATTCCAGCAACAAAATTTTTGCATTCTTCTGCTCTGCTTGCACTGAAATGCTGTTTCCCGGGGCTGTTCTTGTCTATATTTAAATGATAGAAAGATGAAAAGCAACTAAATTAGTAAACATAATCAAAAGATATAGAGGATCAAATTATTTTAATTGCTGCATAGAAGGAGTATGACATAACCTAATCAGAGTAGGGCAGCAGATGTTTAATTGTTGAACCATTCTTATTAAGTCTTGACTTGTCAAGGAAGGTCAGGCTCCCTAAAATCCCTAGTTAGCACCTTTGCATACACAACAAAATTACCAACAAAATGCTTTGGGGTTGACCACCACTGAAAGAGGGTTGATAAATTTATTGAAACCATCTCCAGAGCAGCAATGTACCTTCCAAATCAGATTAGTTATTTAAGGGCTCACTTTAGACTGGAAAAAAAATAACAACTTTGGTGAGTTGTGTTCTCTGACTGGGGATATTAAAATACATTGGAATAATGAAAAAAAAAATTCTGAGAGAAATATGATTTTCCCTTTTATTTGCTCAAGCTGTTCCTGTTGACACTCTTAGTCAGTCAAACACATTTTGGTCACTCTTACTGTTGTGTTACACTCATTCCTTTGCAATCGCCTAACAATAAAATCCTACCATATATACCCTGCAACGTGATTGAGGTTCTTATGGCTTGGTGCGTACATACAGTCAGGTTTGGGATAACCACACTCTTTCCTCTTCCCGTTCAGCATGGAGGTCTAGATCTGGCAGTCAGAGCATAATAATATAAAAATAAATATAAGAATAAGAGGTCAAACTAAAGGCTTGTCTAGCTCGTTGTCTTATCTGTACTAGCATTAATAGCAGATTCTTAGGAAAATATTTATATCAGAGGAATGAGCTGGTAGAATACCCTCCTCTTGATATAACTTCACCTTAAGAAATTTCCAAGCAAAGACTTGTTTCTCAATGAATGCATTTAATAATTAATATCTGACCTCCTTAATATGTTCTGACAATGAATTAATACTTTAACCATGCATTTTATTACAAAGTAATTCGTCATAACATGTGCTTTAAACTTACTGCCTGACAATTTCATTCAGGACCTCTAATAGCTGTTTTTTAACTGTGAAAACAGTAATTATTATTTACCATGTTCTTTCCCCATAAAACATTCATGATTTTATGGACTTTAGTCACAACCCCCCATCCACTATTGTTGCCTCATTTTGAAGCCATTAAGACCACAGCCTAGCATCTCCTCAAACAGATCAGTCTGTACCACTGTGCCTTTTGTACTATTCTCCTATACCCTTTCTGAGACTAATTTCAAATACAGACAAGCCGTGGACATATACGATAAATTATATTCTTTTCTTTATTTTTTTTCTAGTCATTTCTAATGTTTTATTCACTTTTTCTACCACTTTTGAACATGATACGATATTGCCAATTATGTTTCACACTGACTTCAGGAGTAGTAATTCATCTTTGTGCTTTTACTGTGCATGCTTTTTTCCCCCCGTATGCATATACTTGGAATTTATCAACAAATAAAGTGGTTCAGCTTGGCACATGACGCTTTCTGGTTATGGGGAGGAGACCTAGCCAAAATGCTTCTCAGTGACCAGAAATATTTCCACAGCTGAGCACAGCATTCCTCTTTGTCATAGCTGACATGCTGCATAATTAGACAAAATGTAAACCCTATGGAGTTTTTCAAATTTCAATATATTCAAGCTGTTGTTGATCTTGTTTGCTTTTTTTCCCAAGGTCGTTATAATGTTGTGGTAGGGAGGAAATAGAACCCACCATTCTCCTTTTCATCCCATTGTTGAAACATCACAAAAAACCTCTCTCTCTCTCTCTTTGGAAAAAGACCAAAATTTGTGGTGACTCTTTTGATTAAGTTTTTATGGTTGTTTTTCATTACGAACGGTTTTCAGGGTCTCTTTGAGACCTGCTGTGAGCTTCAGCAGAAGTCTGAGAAGATCGTCTCATATTTTTTGTAGATCTTATCTGCACTTAGTGCAAATAAATTATGGAATCCCTTAGAGATCTGCTCACTCATTTCATGAAAACATCGGGTACCATCAGGCTTCTGAGGGAGTCTGTCTCCACCTCTCTCCTTTGCAGGCACAACTGGAAGTCCAGGTGGAAGTGCTAAACAACTCATTGGCTCCATAGACACGCTCTGCTTCTGTACATAACCAGAACTGCTTCTGCCTTACCAGAGTAATAAGGTAATGCTTACTAAGCATCATCCTTAGGGAAAGCCTTGAATGAGAAACCACCCATAAAAGATGAGAAGATCACAAGACGTAACTCATCTGAATAAAATGGATTTTCCTCCATTGCATCAGCTCTTCCTTACAGAGGGTGAACTTGACAGAGTAATTCAAGCCTTCATCACCCTCAGATTGGATTATGCCCATGCATTCTCAATGAACAGACATTTACATGCCAAAGGAACTGTTTGATGACTGTACACTCCACGGGAAAACATTGACAAATGAAAACCATTATGAGATTCCTCTTTCCTGACTGAAGATATCTGTGACATCAATGTCTATCTTTACAGGTCAGCTGGGTTCCCACTACAGGTGTATGAAATCTAATACTATTATCAATAGCATTCAGTGGCAATTTCCTCTGACCACATTTATGTATAATTTCTGATGAGATGAATTACACCCTCAATTTCATATTATGCCCAGATAGTGATTAGAAAATGGAAACTTAGAAACTTAACCGAGACAGACACAGGTGCACCACAGACACCTCAAGGCAGGTGAGAGAAATAGTAGCCCTGGTCTCCAAACAGTCTCAGCTCCTGGATAAACACAAGATTTTGAAGACCAGCCCATGATAGGACAGTGGAAAGTTCAAGCTGTCAATTCCTGAAAGTGATGCAGGAAGGGGTGAGCAGAGAAGATATTGAGGTTCATCTCCTTCTGTCACCACAACACACAGCATTTATTCAGCCTGGTAACAAGCAAATCACTTACAATCTCCACTATTAAAAATGCATCAAAGTGAAACGACCATTCACGTAGGAGGTTTAATGTGTGGCTAAATGCAGATGTACCCTGAGGAGCCAAGAACTCCCTTTGAGGAAGCCCTGATTTCGTAAAGTTGGCTATGGAAAGGTTTATTTTAACCACCAGCCAACAGTGCTAGTAGCTTAAAGTATTTGGACGTACATGAGTATTTTCAGGATTTCTGCAAAAAGGATAAACTATCAAATGATTTATACAACAAATGGAAGCAGCCAGACGTATATTTCCTCTGTTTATTCAATTTACTCACTGTTCCCTGAAATTTGTTAATAATAAAGTCCTATTCCTTTCCCTCTTCCCATATGCCCCATTATTAACAAATAATGGGACTTTAATTCTTTAATTAATAACTTCTGGTAAGTCATTTATCATAATATTAAATAGCATAAAGAGCTAATTAAGCTGCTCAGTGAAATTCCACTCTAACAGATGCCTACCTGCTCATGCAAAAGTCACCCAGATTCTTAAGAAATAACTAAATGTCTGAAAAATCTTCCCTTATACAGCATTCCTGTTCTGGTGCGGGTTTTGGTTTTTGTTGGTAACACTGCCATCGTAAATCAAGCTGAATGAGCTCAGGAGAAAGCAACTGCTGAGCAAATTAGCTTTTATGGAACAAAAACACAATCCAAACTTCTACTTTAGAGTGGTGTCTCACCTTCAGCTTCAATTTTCTGTCTCCAGGAAGTGAAATTTGGCAGCATCCTGTGATGTGCTATTTAAAATAAGTTCAATTTGTGGGCAGATTTGAGAGCCAAAATCTCACCGCTTCAACTTTATTGAGTTGCTTCTTTATCTCCTTTTGCTTTAACCTGAAATTCTTTTTCTCCGTGTTCAAAACCAACATACTCAGAACAAAATCCTGAGTACCTCTTCCTGTTACCATTCCAAAGCAATCCTTCCTGCTTCATGGCTTAAATTTTTTAAGCATTTGGAGTTGAAGAAAAAATGCCCCTCAGGTTTACTGCTGTCAGAACTACTGCATGCAGGTATCATTATCTCCCTTTCTCTGAAATCCATGTTGCCTTGGACACTCTTGAAGAGAAGACTGATGAGGAGCAATCGCTGTGTTCTTTAGAGTTCTTTATATTTCTTGAGAAGAAAAATAAGATAATAATTCCTTCTATAATTAACTGAATTGTATGTAAATATTGCAGTCATTGGAAGCAATTGTAATGTGTTAGAAGCATAAACTGAAAAAAATTATGACAACTGTGAGAGTTATAGTACGCTGCTTCCCACCTTAGACACGTTCTGTTTTTTCTATAAGGACTTCCTATTCCTCATATGTTCCTTGGGAAGTAGTACAATTTCTAACAGGTTCACTTCTCAATACAAACATTAAAAAGTATGCCTAAACAAGATATACAACTCAAATAGTATTTTCTTAACTATGAAGCTATGAAGCTATGAAGCATTTTTAGCAAGATGTCTTAGTTCCAAAGTTCAAACTTGGCTATTTAAAAGACATTTATCTGAGTCAGTTCTTGAGTCAACCTATAGGTAAATCTTGCCAGACTTCAACAGGGTTCCAGATGTATAGGTATATATCTGATCACTATTAGGCACTGAAAATTGAATTAATCAATTTCATGCAGCCACATTTACCATCGTCTTATTTTCTTGTTGATGGAGAACTAACCAGTAGAGATTTAGGCAGTTTATCTGGCTCTGCAGATATCGACATTAGAATGAGTTAAATCATGCCCTCTATTCTGGAGACTACAAAGTGAGCTAAAGGCAGTTGGCTAGTGAAATGATAAGGACAGTTGGTTTGCGGACATCCTCATTTAATCAGATCAGCCCAGGTATCACCCCTGCAGCCAGAGAAAGAGGAGCTTTAAAATGCACTTCATCAAATCCTAAGGAAGACATTTAAAGCAGATTGGATGGAACAGGCTTTAAAATGACCTGTTTCTCTTGGTTGACCGAAAAGAAGCTTGAAGAAACTAGTTAAATTACAACTTAGATGCCTAGAGCTGAAAGAAATGTCTTCTCTGAGGAAGCAGTCCTGGGGTAGCTTGGAAGTTCCTCACACTGAAGGCAAAGTGCAGCTGCCTGTCAGAGCCAGTGCTGGTCTCCTGCCCCTCGATAAGGCAATCTCAGCATCAGAACTTAACGGATCTCAGTAATACCGAGTGGCACTAGATTGAAATTCAGGAACAAAGTGCAAATTAAGGTGTTTCAAAAGACAAAGTCTTACTGATTTTTTCATTGCCTCAGTAGAGATTTGGGCTATCTGCTTTGATTAGGTCTTCCTTTGAGCTGAAGAATTGAATCCAGAAGTTCTTCCCAAACTGTGTTATCCTGTGATTCCAGTCTATCATTGATTGCATAGGCTTGAAAATTTTGCTTTTTCTAAAATACATCTAGAAAAGATTACAGTTGATGAGACATAATTTTTCATTGGCTTTATTAATTAAGTTAAGGAGCTAAAAATACCCCTTTTTTCCTCCTTTGGAACATGAAAGACAGCTTGTTAAAACACAAATTATTATTCTTTAAGTTGAAAAGTAATGTTTGTTTTCTTTCCTTTTGCATCTCTCTGACTAAATGTATGACTATACATCTGAAACATTACATACAGCAATTTATAGAGCAAGAATACTTTGTGGTTGCTCGTTCTTAGTACAAGATCATTTTGCCCCTTACTCGTGATTGCAAACAAGATGCAGCAGTAAGTTACTTAAATGAGTTGAACACCCTAGTTAAACATGGAAAACATCTACTGTCCTTGCAATAACTCCTTTAACATCCAGGGAACTACTTGTTTTGTTCAGAACATCCCCCAAGACTTCCGTGATCTCAACCAGACCAGCATCACAGTTAGCATAAGAACACGTATCATTCTCCCTCTCATATAATACTTCTAGTATTATTAGCATAAGGAAAAAACAATCTTCATAGATAAAAATCTCTCAGTTACACACACAGTATGTGGGTGAGACTCACAGTTACGTTACCAGCTACACATAATTTCCCTTGCTCTTTACACAAATTTGGGGTCATCTATCCGCAGTTTTTGTAGTATCCATCCACAACTTCTCTGCTCTGCAAGACTGGTGAATACATCCAAACAAGAGGTAGGACTCAAATTTTTCCTTTGATGTCATGTAGAGAAGCAAATGGGAGCCCCTTCACCAGCTCTCATCTTGCTTGTATTAGGATAAGGGTCTGGGAGTTACCTCCTGCTAATTGCATGCAATAGATCTTCTCAGCTATAATGTTTTGTGGCTGTGTGATAAGGAGCAGGTTATTGCCCCAGTCCTGATGGTTGGATATAATGAGTGTGATCCAAAGAATCCAAGTTTTGCATCTGTAAATACCGATGCTGGGGAAGATTTACATCAACTTTTTCATGCCTTTGCTTTCCTCCTCCATTTTTTAAACATAACAAGGAAAAACAGGAAATTAAATTACCATTTCTGAACCTTTGAAAAAGTCGCATGATATTTTCAAACTTTATTATACGGCAGTCGAACAGGCTGATAGCTTAAGATCTGTTTCTCATCTTAAAATCTATTATTTTCTGATTCTGTCAGAACTATAAATGACAACTTGGATTCATTCTCACTTTTTCTTGACTATTCAACTAATGCAGAGTCAATGTTTTTTTTTTTCTACATACCATACCAATCTCTTACATTTGGCTATTGTTCTTTTTTACTACATTTGGCTATTGTTCTTTGTTACCGCTACAAGATTATTTAATAATACTGTTGTTGCAACTGTTACAGTTACTATTCAGTCAAGAGATGCTACAAAGGCAGCCAGTCTTCGTATTTCTTATATCCAATTGCATTTTACGACATCAAAAAACTGAAGTCTGTGAAGTTTCTTGTCACAATCCTTAAAAAAATAACTTCACGCTAGAGCTCAGAAAAAAGGGAGGAGGAAGCAGGGCCAGGGGAGAAGGAGGAACACTGACCTTGGGTAAAAAAAAATATCACTTTGATTGAAAACAGGCTTTAAAATTGTCCAGGGACACTCTCCCTTTCCTTTTTTTTCTCCCTGATGTCTGTGATCATGTAAGTTTAGTACAAAATAGAAAAGTAGAAAAGAAAAAGCCCTTTTCCCTTTCCATGGTGTGAGTTCCAGACTTTATCGCACACATGACAGCCAACCATCTATGCTCGATGGGGCTTGTCATCGCCGAACCCCTGAATTAGATGCAAACACATCTCTGTTTTGGCTGGAGCCAGATTGATTCCTCCACACTTGAAAAGGCTGTGTTTCACTTCCTGACACCACTGGACAGATTGCAAATCATAACCACAGTAATTAGAGAGCCAGTTTCTGGATATTAAGTGTGCTGGGGAGGAGGAGTCCGATATGATGGGAGAGGGAAAGTGCAAGGGGCAAGAAGAACAGGGGAGAGACTGAAAGGGCCTTGACCAGAACGTGATGATGGGACTGCGAGCTGTTGCTGAGTGAATGCTAAATTTAATGTCATAGTATTATTATAGCACGTCTGCTGCATTACCATGAAGAATGTCTTTATTTTAATTCCTTCTGGTGTCAGGGAAATGCAACAGATTTTTGAGGGAGTGACCTGCATCTGCCTCAGGGTTGTTGACAGTAGTTGAGTCTATTTAGATTCTGCCCATTACCTACATGCACAGAGGAAAAATCTCCTTTGTGTCTCCTGGTCTCCACAGAAAGAGGCGAGCAAGCCTCCGTGCTCTCTCTGCGCATCCAGCAACCGGAAACCATGTTCCATCTCGCGGCACTTTGTATTTTGATTATGATTATTATGGGTTCAGAACACACTGTCAGCAGCTGGCCTTTCTGCTCTAATTACGGTGTGTGCACACCACTCCCCGTGCTTCAAGGAATAAAGAGCGCTTTGTTCGACACCTCCTTCAGCCTTCCCCCGATGCCTGCTACAAGCCCACGGAAGCACCTCTGCTTCTGATTGTCATTTACCTGGACACTCCACACCCAAGGCTCGTCCAGGACCCAGAAAGACCGAAAGGACTCCCCAAAGACACCATTCTCTGTGGAGGCCAGTAGTGGTTAGTTAACTTATTTGTATCCCACCTTTCCTTTTTCTTATTTAAAGAAACATAGTAGAGTAGAGAAAAAGAGTAGAGACTGGAAGCCAAAAGTCCAGTAGGAAGGGGAAAAAAGCTTATCTCAAGGAAGGATAATTGATAATCAGAAGAAGATTGTAGTTAAGGGACGAGACTCTCATTTTATTTTGTTTCCTCCCGTGAACAAAGAACTCTTTATTTTAAGAAGAAGGAGTGCTGAAAGGTTACTGAATGACTCCAAGAGTAATCAGTGTCTATTTACACTTGTGACCTGCATCAAGCGTGCCAGGCTCGTGAGCTCAACTGCAGACCAGAGATAGCTATGTAAACTCCCTTCCCAGCTCTTCCCCAGTACTACCAGTGACTGAAACCCAGCCTTTCCCCCATCACCACACCAAACACAGAAACTGCTTTCAGGAGTATTTTTAACCTCCTCTTTGAAGGTAGCATCATGTCTGCAGTGGAAAGACAAAAACCAGAGTCACACAGGTTTGCTTATACGTTAACAGAACGGCTTCAGAGACTCCTGAAAGATTGTTATGACCATATTTCACGGCACTTCGTATCGCCATGACCTAGAAGCTCAGATATTCACCTCTGACCCAGGCATGATAAGAAGCATAGGCAGCATTCCTATGATAGTTAAGGTGGAAGAGTTATGATGGTGCACTGAGAGCAAAAGAAGGGATGGCCCCACTGTGATTTAGGATTGGTAAGCTTCTTATGATGAGAAGAATTCACAATGAAAGATGTTTTATCATCAGGAGCTAAATCTTCCTGACAATGCCAGCTTTGTGCAGCAGTGGAATGGGCTTCCTCAAGAATAAACTCAGCACGATGCGTCCCCTTGGGATCCTGGTACTGGGGAGGAAGATCAATGGTTAGCACAAGAGCTCTTAATTTACACGCCAGGCAAGGGGCAGCAGCTGAAAGAGGAAAGATGATCTAAATGTTGAGTTGCCTTTGTTTAACTAAAAATTATGGTGTGTCCCCGATTTAGTTAAATTAGGGCAATGTTTTTGGTTGAGATTCTTGAACTGTGCCGGTGGGGTAGGGTGACTCACTGAAGCCTGATTTCAAATAATGGAAGGGATGCCCACAAAGAGAGTAAACCCAGGGTAATTAAAATGATGCATCACACACAGAGAAATCAGCGCTGTGCTGTTGGGATGCAGCCCTCTTATACAAGCAGATGCATTGTATCTACCCATACCAACATGCAGAAAGTAGTCCTTAATCCTGTGAAAGACACAAACCCTTCAAAGCCCTTGAGGAAACCATATCTACCTTCGTAATATCCTTTATTGTGACCCTAGAGATAAGTGGGAAGTTCAATTATCTGGGCCTCAACTTCCCACTCTACAAAATTAATGTGATATTTCATGTTTGAGATTTGAATCATGTCTCTGGAGGAGAGCAGTAGGTGTCATACACGTTGACTTGAGCAAAGACTTTCACACAATCTCCCAGAACATGTTTATAACCAAATCGTCAAGATATAAACTGAAAAAACATTTTATGATGAGTGTGGATGATTAGCTGAATCTCCAGGCTTATAGGGTGATGGTCAGTGGTACAAACTCCCACCTGTGGCCAGCTGCCGATGGCACGCCTCAGGGATTGCTACTGGACACAACAGTATTCAATCTCTTTAATCACAGCCTGGGCAAGCGGATGTGGTATTGTCCCTAGCAAGCTGGTGGATGATAACTTAGAGCTTGATATGCTGTAGGACAAAGCTTTTATTCAGAAGGACTTTAATGGCCTGGAGAGATGGGCTGGCAGAAACTTCCCAAAATTGACTGCAGCATCTGGGACGGGCTAGCCCCGTGCCACTGGACAGACTCAGGCAGATGACCCTCGGCAGCCCCTTCCAACCCGAATTATTCTGTGATCCCATTCGCAGGTAGCCTTTCAACCAGTAATAATCTGGCCAGGACTGGACAACCTTTACCCTCATCCAGATAATTAGTTCTCATTTTGCCAATTCAGCTGCCTGAAGAGCTTCTGCCCTTTCAGAGCATACAATATAAGAATAATTATCCCCAAGATACCGCGCAGCTACAAGTAATAACAATTAAAGTGGATAAAGGGGCTTGAGTCACAGGCAGGGCTTCCTCTATGAGCTTAATGTATAGTGTGTTACGAATCTCTGCATTTTGTCAGGAAACAGATTGTATCTGTACAGTGATTATTGTAACCGATGGGTGGTAATACATATTGCACTGGAATTTAACCATACTGTACGTATAATTACATCTGTGACAATTTCCTGTCATGAAAGTAAGGCTTTATTGCCTTCAAAATACAACATGTAACACTGGGTCACAGGAATTGTTGCAGCTGCTAGGCTAACACCTGAGTTTTCTGTGGTTTCTGCAGTGAGCCTGTCTTGAGAAAATACATATTAAATGTTTCTGGGTTCTGCAGCTCCCTGAACTCAGTGCCTGAAGCCTCATTCCTGAATGCCAAAGTCAAACTCCCTTGTGCAGGGCCAACACACTAATCCTGAGCAGGACCAGCACAAGCTACACTTCTTCAACCATGTTCACTTACCTCACGCGTAGCTGTCTTGCACATCACCCAAACCGGATGAGTCTGATTCACCCAACTGCACTGCATCCTAACTCACTGGAGGGAATGGTCCACCCAGCTTATTGGATGCTTGACTGTAAGACAAAACAGATAAATACTCCTGTTCATGTAGCTTGGAAAAAAAAAAACAAAACAACCCAACAGTTCCTCTCACATTCACAGGCATGATGTGTGGTATCACATTGCTTTGGAGACAGATGATGTTCGTTAATGACAGGTGGCAGTTTTCCACACAGCTTGAGCTCCACTTTTGTCATTTCAGTTGCTGGAGGTCACAGCCTGGTTTAAACCCTGCAGTTACATCATATACTGGGTAATAAACCCGTTCTTGCAGCAGAGCTCAGTCTCACAGTGCAAAGTCAAGCTGCAGCAGAACCAGGAGCGTGAGAGCTTCCTGCCCTCTGTTCAGGTTGCTTCTTCTGTGCCAGGCTCCTGCAGGGCCATCATGAACATCAGCAAGCAGGTGGGGCACAAAAAAAGGAAGAGCATTTAGAGATACAAATAATCTGCATGTAGTTCTAATATTGTAAACATCTTTTTCTTTTCTCTCTTCTGAATCACAGTAAAATTTAAAAAACTGAAATGAACAAAACTTCAAAAATATTTTTGTTAGAACTACAAAATAATTCATTTTTGATTAAGTAAAATACTGTATTTGGCTTTTACATTTAGACGGTAAGAATGCAATATAGGTACATACACTACCTGGGATACTATTGGCTTTACATTCCACTAAAAAAAAAACCGAACAAGTAGTCAAAAAAAAATCTATTTAGGAAAAAAAGTCTGAAGAAAATATTTTTATTTTCTTGAAATAAAAAACGTTACCTGATGGCAACAACTTCAGTTGATGTCTTTTGCCTTTACCTGTTCAAAATGTTTACATATTCCAACCCAGAATATTTTTTCACTTACTATCAAATTGTATTTTCCAGGAAACACTATTTAGTTAAGAAATTGACTGAGAGCTGAAAAAGCAGATGGTAAAATACACTAATGAAAAGGTGAGATCATGATAGATGAAGATATGTATTTTTGTTGGAATGGAGGTCTTTTCTACACAAATTAGTCCTATTCACTTAGGTAGACTCCTATAGATATATGTGGGTTCCTCTCTAAAAAAAAAAAAAAAAAAAATCTTTTTCTTTTAGCAGTCTAGAGTTTCAGGCGCGCAGCCCTTTCCTGGACCTGACTCAGAAGATCAGATTAATTCCTTGTACATGTGCAAACCTGGCTTTCTGTTTGTGCAGCTGGGGACTGCTCACCTCCCCGGCTGTGCACTGAGATCTCCTTCGTACTGATGTCAACAGCTCCCTCCATTGTCTTCACCAGGAGGCAAAGGTCTTCTTTGGCTCATTCAGAGGCAGAGCTTCTTAAATTCAGAAGTGCAGACAAACAGCTCACAGGCTTGTGAAAATGTGTCTGTTTCTGTTAAGGCAGACCAATCATTTCTCAGTATGAATAAATAATTTTATTCATTCGTTACTTAATTATCAGAAAATTGTTGTTTCTTTATTAAAATATTTACTTTGACAAAGATGTTATTGCACAAATAATCATGTAAATAAAGTACTTGCACTGTTTTAACCCACTGGAAAAAAAAAATGAGCTAGGAACTGATAATTATTTGTTATGATCTGCCTATTAAGTTGCTGGGAAGTCTTTTTTAAAGCTAACAATGCTATTATAAAGATGGACCTGAGCCATAAACCTTAGCTATCAGAGCAGATCTGAATCTCAGCATCTATAAAGTCTGACTGTTTTCAGATTCTACTTTTTTAATTCAAGCCCAGCATTGTATATTCATCTGAACTACTTCTGAGGTCAAGAGATTTTGTATTGTAATTCTAATTCCTAGAAGAACCTAGATGATGTTTTCAGGTACAAAGTAGTCCTTGAATGATAGTATATTTTTTTTTAAGTGCCAGCGAAATTTAGTAAGTAACTTGATACAGAATCCTAAAATTAAATTTTCTACTAAGTCATAGAATAAGTGCAAAGCAATAAGTTAAGATTCTCCATCTAGATCTGCCCAAGTTTTGAGGCATATTCTAACCCTTGTGGAAAACAGTAATACTTTCTTCGGGTTTGGTTAGCTGTACCAGGTTCACCACTGTAAAGGAACAGAATCTTTACTGAAAAGAAAAGAGAAAAACAAACAAAACACTGATTTCCTCACCAGACTGCCAGACACTCATCAAAAACAGTTGACCATTCTGCAGATTCTGAAGAGCCATCTGGTGTCAACGGTATTACTGCGTCAGTGGTTTGAAGTAAAGTACATATCCGTACCAATCCCAAAGTCATATTTACCCTTTCAACCTGTGAGCTCTACACAAAACTTGCATATGGAAAAGCCAGCTGTACTGTACTGTACCTCGATACTTACCACTTACCTTTAGGACTTGAACAAGAAAACAGATAAATTTATATATGTATGTATTTATTTCCATGTGTATATACGCATACATATGTAGGTATGTATAGATAAGTGTGTGTGTACAACTGATAAAACAGAAAAAAAAAAAAAAGAAAAAGACTGAAAAATACGAGTGAACTTCCCTAAAATTTGTCAAAGGTAGCGGAAGGAGCCTTTGCTAATATTATAACTTGGAAGAGTTCTTTTCATCACTATTTAAAAAAAAAAAAAAAAAGGTGGTATAACAGTCAATCACAAACATGGTTAATCAACTTTCAACAAGATATGTCATGAACTGAAAAATTAAATTAAGCTAAAACAACCCAAAATGACCCGTGTCAGTTCCCTGCCCACCTGCATTAAATGACTTGTACACCCAAGGGCTTGCAAGATCACAGTGTTAGAACAAATAAAGCTGGCTGGGGTCTGGAGAAATTGTCCTGTCCTGTGGTTCTCTGCCTGTAGTATATGGACTGCTGAGAGTCTGGAAGGTGTCAGAATGGTGTCTGCAAAATAATGGCTAAAATTCTTGTAAGATCACACAGAAGCACAGTCCCAGGAATATAAGGGGAAAAAACCAACCAAACAAACAAACAAAAACAAATCAAAAAATGCCAAACATTTTTTTTTTTTTTTAAAAAAAAGAGCAAGGAAAATAAGAAAAAGAAATAACTGAGTACTCAATGTCAAACCTTCCTCCTAAAAAGTTTTTATCATCAGTAAAACCTGTTGGACTAATGCTTCACAAGATGATCCTTGGATATATATATATATATATAGATATATAATTTTTTTTTTGGTTTGTTTTTAGTCCAAACAGATTAGTTGACGGGTTTTTTAAAAGTTTGGGAAATATTGATCTATCCTCTCCTGAAACTAGCTTCCTTAATTACGACTCCACTCAGAACCACTCTTTCTCCTCACCATCCATGACCCCAGAATGACCTTGGTCTTTCTTTCTACTAGTACTTATCAGGGGATCCTCAGAAGAAAATTTTTTCTTTCTTTTATGATCCTTGCCCCAAATTGTATCACTTTGAGAAAAAAAAACTACTGGCAGGATTTTTTTCCCCCATCATAATCCTTTTACCCTTTTTAAAATAAAGCTAGCACAAAAATGCTGAACCTTCAATAGGAAGCTTCAGAATAACTGTCACAACATAATTATTGTCATGTATGAAATGGGAACTACCAAATATAGCAACAGATTTGCAATACAGAAGAAGTGCTTCCTGCTTTTCTCCCAAATTCAGTACCCATGTAGAAGTGACATATTGTAGCTGCAAGCATGAAACCTACACAAAAAGTCTGTGACTGGTGTTCTTGCTCAGTTAGTGATGGGAAACATACTTTCTTTGTGTATTTGCTATCTTCCAAAACGCCTTTGAAAGCAGAGATGTGAATCTAAAACAATGAGAGATTTTCCTGGCAAAAGCATATTTAAAATAAACTATTAGATGCTGGTGAGGAAACATCACTTCACAGCTAGTAAATCAATGGCCTTTTGATTCAGGCTTCATTGAGGAAGGTCATGTTATGTTAAGTAACAGTAACCATGAGTGTCTAATAAAAGCCACTGGTGTCTCGTTGGTTGACTTGGCAGCTGTGGAAACACAGTGACCTTGCAGCAGAAGGTGAGCGCATGAGGTTGCACTCCCACAAAGACCTAGCCATAGGTAGGTTTATTCATATGAATGTTCCATTGTTGACTTAGCAGCACTACTCACAGCAGCAACATTATTCATGTGCTCAATGACTGAAGAATCACATTTTCATACGCTAGCTCACACCTTTAACCAACAGCTTACTTCTTGGCGTGCAATGCTTCCAGCCTTTCTTTCGTTCTGTTTTCCAAAATGCAAAAATATACCAGCATTAACTGGAAAAACTCCAGGTACAACAAGCGTATTTAAATGGACATATCGTTAACAAACAGCAGGACGGTGAGTGTGATAGTACTTAAATACGTAACTAACCTTAACATGAAGTCTGAAATTATCCCATGGAAAGTCAAGGAGCTCCCAAAGCATCTGCCAGGCTGGAAGCTGTGAAGCTGGGCTACATTTATGGATGTGCCTGTGCCGCTATTTCCTCCACACCAGGAGTGCTCAGTAATTTGTTCAGTTTAATGGCTCCCTCTTTGATGGCATCAGTCTGTTTTTGTGGTGAGAAGCGCTCAAAAAGCCATCATAACCTGGTAGCCAGTGCTTCCTACCACCCCCATTGCAAGGGAAGGTCACTGTGATAGTATCCACTTCAATTAGACCATAAGAAGCTCAATCAAAAAAGGTGATGAAATTATTGGGAAAATTCATGTTGATTTTCCTTGACTCTGGAGCAGGCTGTTAAAATGCCTTAGTGCTCAGAACAAGACTGTCAAATGATATACTTCCAGCAGGTGCCATTAAAACAGAGCAAATACTGCCTGTTACCAAGAGCTGACAGAAATCTTCCCATTGAATTTAATGGGCTTCAGATCAAAACCTTTCTGCAGTGTTTTCTATTTCAGCTACAGGAAGATACTACAAATACAGTCTCATCTTAAGAGGTATGGAGTATCTATTTCTTCCCACCAATACAGATGAGACAGTGAAACTAACACTTTCCTCCTTCCTCTCAATAGGAAAAGTATGTGGAGTAGTGTGAAAATTACAATATTAGAGGTAGCACTTCTTGCACTACAAAGCAATGTCATTCTTTTGGCTTCAATAAACTGATGCAAGTTTACATCAAACAAGCTCTTTTATTTAAGTCCACCTAATTGAAATAGCTCCTGCACAAAAAAAAAAAAAACAAAAACCAAAACCAAAAAACCAAACAAAAAAAAAACCCCACCAACCAAAAATCACAACACCTTATGACTATATTAAAAACAATTCACTGTGCTGATGGATATGTTTCCATAAGCCTTCCTTCATTTTCCATACAGATATGCACATTGTGTAAGTTATTATTTTCCCCATGATATCTTGTGGACAGAAAATGCAAAGCTCAAGCATTAATAATAATCATAAAAACACCAAACCCAACAATAATAATAATTATGGAACCAATTTGACATGATGGCAGCAATAACTGGTTTTGAAACCCTGCGAGTGTAAAAGGCTTGTTTGTTTTACGAGCCTGCACACAGTGCTAGTCTTAAAAATAAGAAATGTTCTTTCCAGCTCAGATTTCATAAAGAAAAAAATTACATCTTTAATTAAGATTTATAGCATTCAATAGGACTCAGCAAGGATAGGAAAACTGCTTCAAAGTGTAAAGAAATAAGAGTTAAAAATGGGGAAATATGATTAAGTGTCTTTAATTCCTACTGCCTCCTTTACAGGCTTTCCGATGGCCTCAGGCAGAAATAGGCACTTATTGTCTTTAAAACGGCATTATTCTTGGCATAAAATGTTTATGGATCAAGATGAAACTCGTTTTGAGAAATAATAACACTGGCATGAGTTGAAAGGACCTTGCCTTTGGAGGAGAAAAAAATTAAACATATATTTAGTTTAATGGAAAAATGTACTTAAAGGGAAACATTTTAAAAGAGAGAGAGAGAGTTTTGTGATGAAAAATATGGTTTAGACGTAAAATACTTATGAGACCAGGGCAATTTGCATCTCAATAACGTGATGTTAAATTTAAATCTCACTTCAGCCTTAAAATGGAGATAACAATGACCCTTAAAAGGAGCCTTTGCAAGGAGCATCATTAACTATTTCTAGGCAACTATGTTGCCTTGGGAGATGAAAAACTAGGAGAGGTAAAATTATTTTAGAGCTCACACTGGGCACCTATTTCTACAGATTTAATGGCAGGAACCAGTGGGTGCTTATAACTAGTCAAACACTAGGCGGAGACTTTGCCACCATAGTCTTGATGGCACTGCAAGCTACAGCCAAAACCAGGCTGAAAATATAGTATTATGTACATGATCCCCTCATTAAACCTTTCCCATGTCCCATATCCATGAGCCAATTTGAGGCAGAGATCTGCTTGACCTCAGGTGGCTCTGATACCCTGAGGGAAAATTCATGTGAACCCACATACCATCACATTTGTCTAAGTTTGGACTGGTAATGGTTTTATAGCTTGGGTTTACAGCCCAGCTTTGTCTCCTGTGAATGGGAAAGAGTGACAAGAGCTAGTATTTTTGCTGGGCCCTTGATCCCACAGCATTTAGTATCACAAGAAAAGGCGTTCACTTGAATATCATTGCTCACACAGCTGCACACTGAGAGATGTGAACCTAAAACCTGGATTAAAATACAGCTAACTTCAGCCAGAAAACATGGTTCAACATGATTGAGCCAGGAGGACTGATGAGGCGCTAACCAGTTCCTTTTGATCTTGCTAAATCTTTGAACTGCAAGTGGTATTAAGGTATCCTCTAACTTCCTACCTTGTTTCAGAAACGTAGTTAGATTCCTTCAGCTTGGGAACTGTTAGCTGTTCTGCAACAAGGGAAGACGGCAACTTTGTTGTGATTGGGTTTTGGGATTGGGTTATGGCTGTAACATAGATGGAGCCTGAGGGAAATGCAGAAAAATAAAACAGCAGCAAGCTGCATATTTTTTCCCATCTGGCAAAAGTGTGTTCCATTAAAAAGAGTTTCATGGAAGTAGTTAACATCCAACTTCGTTGAAATGACACCATAAAATCCTAAGGAATAGACTACGTTCTTTTATCACCTCTTTTCCTAACCAATAAAGGTGAAATACACTGGATGCTCAATTACTTGCCCCAGGAAAGAGAGACAGCCTGAACACTATTTTCTAGTCTGAGACCTGAAAGAAGGCAGTCCATTTCTCTGTGTAGATATCAGCCCAAAGCCTTCAAAGCCTCAGCTGAGACATCAGCCAGGTTTCTACATCTCAAACCATCAAGATCCCAATGTCACTCAACACTACTTTAAAGAAGGTCTTCTTGAATGTATTTCATCAAGAGGACAGACTGTACTGAGCCTCAAACAAAAGCTCAGGGGTGGGGGAGCTCTGAAACTTTGGATCTCATTTTATTTGAAGCTCTATAGCCATGAAGAAAAAAAAATAATAATCTGAAAAAAAAAAATCATAGCCACAGAGAGAATGGGATAGTGGCCATTTAGATCAGTTAAATCAGTCACAGGGAAGGGGGGAAAGATATTAATCTCAAAATAATATTAGCACTTTGCAGAGTAATATTATTTTGTCTATTTTGGATTTAAAATGAAAGTGTCAACAGCAACCAGCTCCCTAATAAATAGAATTTTTGGCAAGTACAGCAGCATAAATGTGTGTTGTGCTTAATAAGTACAACTCATTTGAAGGATCATACACACAAGGGCCGTTCCAAACCCCCAGCAGCATCCTAGAGCATGATTATTGCTTTGGTTGTTATTGCCTTTTACTGACAAGCAAGTCAACTTTTAACTTGACTCTTTACCTTCTCTAAGTAGTTGCCCAAACTCTGACCTTGTTCTGGGTTGCAAATGTACTGAGGCTTGTACTGAAACTAATTTTCATTTAGTTCCTGAAAGTCTCTGTGGGTCTGTGGCACTCAGCAGTTAGTCCTTACCAAGTCAAAAACCAGAAACCTCGTATTTACAAAGAGAGTTATTTCTGGGGTAGGAAGATCTGGAGAAAAAGGAAGTGGGTGGGTATGTTTTCTTTTGTTCTTTAACCTCAGCCTCATCACCAAACTCAGCTTCCCATACCAGGAATAGAGGTGGTCCTGAGTGTTGTACAATGAACTTGAATCACACAATCTGGAAATTCTAAGAGAACTTCAGCTTTTTGCCTCTCAGTGACACAGCAAGACAGATGGCTGCAGACACTGATCCGAGTGCTTTGTGGGGCTAAGCACTGTGAAGATTAAAACAGAACTGATGTTTCATATCTCTGCCTCTGCAGTATATCCCATTCTGGTTTTCCCACTATGTTTTACTCCTGCTTTTCCCTCTATTTATGAGGTGAACCTCCTTTTTTTTTTTTTTTTT
>WHYT01017397.1:18246-39801 GCA_009806455.1 Tetrax tetrax | reverse complement strand
AAAAAAAAAAAAAAAAAAAAAGAAAAAAGAAAAAAAGCAATAAGACCGAGGGATCAACTCCAAAGGGCAAAAGAACCTTAGCAGGTAAGGACAGATGGCACTTAAGCCTCTTTATGCAGTTGCCTATTTACCCTTGGATGCTGCCACTTAATAACACTGAACGAGGAATAGTTAACAGAAGCAAGTGATTAATTAGTGGGTCAAAGGCCATTTCCACTTTGTTCCTTTTATTTACCTGAGACAAAAACAAATCAAATAAGAGCTCTTAGAAGGAGACTTCCAAGGGAAGCTGCTAATCACAATTCATGTACTTGGTATTCACACACTGCTCTCAAACTCTGTAAAAAAATGTTTGGCTGAACGGATAGCAGCAAACCAAGCAATCTATTGTAAAAACAGGGGCTCCTGGCTAGCTTTCCTGGGAGCTTTTATTCTTTGAATTGGAAAGACCTTATTGAGTCTAGAATCCCACAGCTCTAGCAAGTGAAACAAAACAGATGTTGCCAGACCTGTATGTATTATATTTGACAGAGAGGAAAGTTAGCCCAATTTCACATGAACATGTACCCAGCAATAAAATAAATTGATTGATATAGCATTTGCCAACGGGCAATATATTCTATTCTACTAACATGTTCCACCCTCTTAATGAAACATTGGATTTACAGGTCCTGCTCTCAGTTGTGTCTTATGACCTTAAAAATGTTAATAAACCTACCTGTAACATAGGAGAATTTTTTTTTTTCTTTTTTGGGTTGAACATATTTTAGCTAAGAAGAGAAAAGGGCCCCATTCCTTTTAGCGCTCCAGTAAGACCTAGAAACTCCATTGCATTTACAGGCATTAGTGATATATTGGAATACCAGTGCTTGTGCTAGATGCAGAAACGGACATACCCATGAATCTAAAACCTCTCTTGAATGATCAGAAGTTGTCTGTTTTCCAGATGCACATTTCTAGGGTGACTTCATATCTATGTCAGGCCAAATAACAGAAGTCTTGTACTCAGATATGCTTGGAAATTTGAATCTCGATCTAAAACCAAGTGATGTGGTTTAGGACCACATTTAGGTTTTATGAAATTTGGGCACTGAAGGTAGCTGCTGCCAGAGTAAACACAGGAGGCATGGGAAGGAGTAGAGAATGAGCCAGGTTCATCTGGGGTGGGCTGCAAACCCAGCTCAGGGTCAAGTTCACCGCAAAGCTCGTCAGGGTCTCATGCTGGACTGGTTTGCAGTTCCACACGATGCCACTGTGCAACCAGCCAAGTGGTAGCTGAGGATTTATTCTGAATTGTGAAGCTTGTTCAGTCTTCAAGCTTCAACCCAAAACAGGAGGCACTGAAAAACTAGGCTCAAAGAACCATGGAACTTTATCCCTGCTCTGGAGGAACTCGGGCAACAATATTTCATTCATTGGAAAGAGAGGCAGTTCTTTGCATGCATTGCTTGAACCTTCAAAATCTTGGACTCAGAGCAGAAAGATAAATTACAAATGAGAAGAAAGACTCTCTGCGCCAGGTAGGCTTCAGGCTTATTTTCCATCTCTGTCACAGATTTGCTATCGGATGTGGGTAAACCCAACAGAGATTACCTCGCTCTCTGTGCCTCTATGTTTCATCTGGAAATAATACAGTTATCTGCATCTGTTTAAATAGAAAGCTGAGATGCTCAGGTATTGCCATCACAGAGCCTAGATAAGTCCCCCAGGCTCCAAGATCATAGAATCATAGAATCATAGAATCATAGAATGGTTAGAGTTGGAAGGGACCTTCAAAGGTCATCTAGTCCAACCCCCCTGCAAGAAGCAGGGACATCCCTGACTAGATCAGGTTGCTCAGAGCCTCATCCAGCCTGGCCTTGAACGTTTCCAGGGATGGGGCTTCCACCACCTCTCTGGGCAACCCGAGCCAGTGCTCCACAACTATCATTGTAAAAAAAATTTTCTAATATCTAATCTAAACCTACCTCCTTCTAATTTAAAACCATTACCCCTTGTCCTATCACAACAGGCCCTACTGAACAGTCTCTCCCCATCCTTCCTGTAGGCCCCCTTGAGGTACTGGAAGACCGCTATCAGGTCTCCCCGGAGCCTCCTCTTCTCCAGGATGAACAGCCCCAACTCTCTCAGCCTGTCCTCATAGGAGAGGTGCTCCAGCCCTCTGATCATCTTCGTGGCCCTCCTCTGGACCCTCTCCAACTGGTCCATGTCCTTCTTATGTTGGGGACTCCAGAACTGGACACAGTACTCCAGGTGGGGTCTCACCAGGGCAGAGTAGTGGGGCAGAATCACCTTCCCCAACCTGCTGGCCACACTCCTCTTGATGCAGCCCAGGATGCCGTTGGCCTTCTGGGCTGCAAGGGTGCATTACCCACTCATGTTGAGCCTCTCGTCCACCAGCACTCCCAAGTCCTTCTCCTCAGGGCTGCTCTCAATCCATTCTCCGCCCAGTCTGTATTTGTGCCTGGGATTGCCACGACCCAGGTGCAGGACCTTGCACTTGGCCTCGTTGAACTTCATGAGGTTGGCACAGGCGCACCTCTCCAGCCTCTCCAGGTCCCTCTGGATGGCATCCCTCCCTTCCAGCGTGTCGACGACACCACACAGCTTGATGTCATCGGCGAACTTGCTGAGGGTGCACTCTATCCCACTGTCCATGTCGCCAACATGGACCCCTGAGGGACGCCACTGGTGACCAGTCTCTACTTGGACATTGAGCCGCTGACCACCACTCTCTGAGTGCGTCCATCCAGCCAATTCCTTATCCACTGAGTGGTCTGTCCATCAAACCCATGCCTCTCTAGTTTAGAGAGAAGGATGTCGTGTGGGACAGTGTCGAAAGCTTTGCACAAGTCCAGGTACATCTGTATGCAAGTCTGACCACATGCTTTTCCAAACTTCAGGAGACTTATGTCCCATCACAGTTACATGGAGACCACTCTGATTAACTCACACTGAGAGATCCCACATACCTCTGGCACCCAAAAGAATGCTTCAATAGTTTGGAATTTCCTTTTTGTTTCATTTTTTTGCCTCCTTCCTTTGTTGTTTTTCTCTCTCACAATTTACTTCGTAAATTAAGTCTTACAAGCTTCTGAATGTAGTGGGCTTAGAGATTAGCAATATAACAAATTAAGTTGAGTTCAGAAGGCTAACTATACTGAGACAGATCCTTTGTGTAATCAAGCTGTCTTGAGGATGAGGTTTGACTCTGGTGTGCCATGATAAAGTTGGCTTGAAACATAAGCTAGACCACTGGCCAGGAACTGTGACACTGGAGAATAGTCCACAATTTTTTATTTTTTTTTTCATTTGGCCTTCTTATGCCCCATGCCTTGTTCGTATACCTGTTTGGTTCCAGACCAATACAGATTCCCCAGCTGAAGATGACCTGAGCCATTTGGCACCCAGTCTCTTAGCAAAGACAGCACCAAGTTCTTGGCATCGCTACCGTTGCTTCATAGTTTTGTGCTTTTTAGTGTCTGAAGAGGACTGGAAGTAATTCTAAAGGACAGCAAGCAAAAGTTTAATCAGATAATTGTGATAATATTATCAGCCTCTAGTTGCCTCCATACAAGAAAATGTAATTATCCCACTTAGCCCCAAGAACCCACTAGCAGTTGATAGGCTGAGGTTTCCAAGACACTGAAATATTTGAGACAAACTTTTCACAGACACAGAGGTGTTTGTGTTTTGCACTCAGAGATATCAATCATTAGACGAAGGGTAATGAAATGGAAAGTGGGGACAAATATCTGAGTGAATTACAATGGCAGGACTGGCAGCCCACAAAACCGTTCTGGCTGTTTCCTCATCTGAGTGTCAGCAGGAGAGGTGGTCTCACTTGTGGCCTCAGAAAATGAATTTTGTTTGGCAGGAAAAGAGATGCAAGAACAATGTCAGTTCTAGAAATTTCAGTAAAATTGCACTGACTTATAGTTGTACTAAACTAGTACACATTAAACACTTGCACTTGGAGATTAGAGAAAGAAAAAAAATAAGAGAAATCTTGTGTGGGGGAGACAGAAGTTCAGCCACCTGAGAGCATATGTAACAGGAGATGCTTTCTAGGGTTGAGAAATATGGCTATGGGAAGAACAGACTATGTTTCAATCTCATTTTCTACCTTGAAAGGTCGTATTTGACTGATAATGGCATTTTCTGTCTTTCCAAAGCACATATAGGCTGGAAATGACATCATCTTGCCTGAGGGAGCTTTATAACACCTCCTTGGTTTTGTGGCACTCAGCAGTACATATTGGGAAAACTGAATCAGATTAAGACTTACCCATCATCAACAAAACGTCAGGTCTTCCAGATACAGCAGGAGGTGCAACCTGTGGTGTTTTCCACAGCGTTTTGCTCACCCTGCTTCTACACCAGAGGCCACCAGAAACCACAAAAAGAGAAGACACCATTCAGACAAGGAATGTCTTAGAATTGTAGAATAGTTAGGGTTGGAAGGGACCTTTAGAGGCCATCCAGTCCAACCCCCCTGCAACGAGCAGGGACATCTCCAACCAGATCAGGTTACTCAGAGCCCCGTCCAACCTTGCCTTGAATGTTTCAGTGGGGGTGCTTCCACCACATCTCTGCGCAACTTGTGCCAATTCCTCACCACCCTCAGTGTAAACAATTTCTTCCTTACATCTAATCTAAATCTATCTCCCTCTATTTCAAAACCATTACCCCTAGTCCTGTCACAACAGGCCCTGCTGAAGAGTTTCTCCCCATCTTTCTTCTCAGCCCCCTTGAGGTACTGGAAGACTGCTATAAGGTCTCCCTGGAGTCTCCTCTTCTCCAGACTGAACAACCTAGGACTGCTTCATCACATGCAAAGCATGCCAAAGACTGAACTCTCCTCTCCCAGGGCTGTACTTCTCCTGCCGTGATGATAGGATGTTATGCGTGGTACAGCTCTGCTTCTCTGTGACTTTGGGGTTCGGCAGATCTCGGAATTGTACATTTTGCCTGCAGCTGTAGCGATGCTTTGCAACTCAACAGCTCTGACTCCAAGTGATCACAGCTGGTACATCTCTTTGAGCTGAATTGGTGAACGACAGAGTAAATGACAGGTTACTTCAATGCAGCTCTTAGCGAGAACTTACAGACATCATTATGAAGAAGCTGGAAAGGCATCACTGGAATTTGCTTGTGGAGCTGACAACTGAGCGATAGCTTTCTTTGATAACTTTTAATCACTGTGTTTTCTACTTATGTAAATTGCAATAATACCCTTGATGCTCTGGATTTCTATAGCATTCAGGCTTGAGGCAGTGACATGAAGATTCAGAGCTGGAGGCTCGTCTGCCACTGACTTGATTTTGCATCGAAGATGTATTACATTTGGTGATGACATCCATTGATTCATGTAGTACATGTGTCATCAGAAAGAAACATCCCACAGAATGCCACTTTGGGAGACTTCATCCGAGTTTCATCATGGTTTAGGGTTTGCTTCCACTGCAAATTACAGGTAAAACCCTACTGTGCACCAAAAAAAAAAAAAAAAAAAAAAAAGCAGAGGGGCCTAATTTATCCTATACCAAGCCTTCTGTTAGTCCTTGGCTGTAAAGAACAGCCAGAGCAGGCCTATGTCTGTCTGCAGTGCTCCATATAAATATGAATTTATGCATCTAGATGGGCATTTCAAACCCAAGCACTTTCAGGACAGGAAGTTTCATAAATCTCATTCTCACTAGGTGATACAATAGATTTTAGATACCTAAATTACCATAGTAGTTTCCAAAAGAGGATTAGGACTCCTAAGTCACTTAGGCAGTTTTGAAAAGGCCATCAAGTGTCTTTGCACAGACACAGAGCTTGGTGGATATCATCCCCTGGTACAATATCTTCTCGTGAGGGACATGGAAATTACGTATTTGTTCCACTCTGGCTCCATCATGGGATTAGTCCTAATATTACAGTTACAGCTGGTTTGTCCAGTTCAGCCTTCCATCGGTTTCTTTGAAAGATGATTTAATAGGACAAGGTACCATAACGCTGTCAGTAGTTGTGGTGCTATTAGGTCATACTGCCACTAATTGAGATGTAATACATCCCCTTGCCTAAAAAAAAAATGTATTGTGGGTAATTTTATCTTGATAGTCAATCTAAACTTTCCATCTCATTACTCCTATTTTTACCTACTTCAGCCATCCTAAATGATTACTCTGCCTGGTTTTAACTGTGATGGAGATGTGGACAGTTATCATATTCCACCCTCTGTGCCTCGGGCTGTAATTAGGCCAAGGTGTAAAGTGAGCTGGATCACCCAAGGTCACAGGCTTGGCCTAAAAAAGAAGGTCAAAAGGGGGAAGGGGAGTGCTCTCAAGGCAGTGCTAGTGATGAGCTGGGCTCTGAATAAAAGTCCAGCATCTGTAATGCAGTTTATTTTAATCTGCTCTGTTTTTTTTTCATTTATGTGCCTCTTTTTTTTTTTCTTAGTTACTTGGACTGATATTAGGGTGTGTATATCCAGCATTGAGGATATCTGTCTGGCCCAGGCTTTGCAAGGCTTTGGGGAACATGGTATAAATTGAATTTTTTTTTGGCATGACACAAGAGCTGTCAGTGTCAGCAGTGTAACTGGGATAAACATGTCAAATTTAAGTCAAGGTCCACACTCAAACATCAACTCCAAGATTTTCACTGTGCAGCTGGGCAAGCTTCACAGGTCTGCACCCTGGTTTGGAAACACTGACATGCAGGAGATTTAGTGGACCATCTCTCAGACATGGGCACATGTGCTGAAATCAGCACAGTGTCAAAACTGAGTGAGATTCATTAAATCAAACTTTGGCAAAAAGGCAGAGGTAGGACTGAGCTGACAGACGGAAGTCCTCCAAAATAAGGTGTGCATAATTTCTCAGTTTTGTTACTCATACACAGACTTTTGTTGGCATCTGAGATGTCCTGGAGTATCCCACCAGGCTTTTATGGGTCATTCCAGGCGGGCAGAAGTCCTATGCCATATATTCAGGTCCCTGGAGAAACCCCAGACATTCTTTGACATACCAAAGAGCATTAGAAATCCCTGTGTGGATAACAGAATCACGATTGATGTCACACCACTTTTACAATGAGAAATGTACAGTCTGAACTCTGTCTATGCAAATCCTTTCATTGTTTGGGGCTTTTTCATGTGTGATGGGCACAGGTTTTTAACTAGAATTTTCATTCTGTGGGAAATTCTGAAACGATATTTTTCTATAAGCTTCATTTTGAATCAGAACGAATTTGAAAAAAAAACAAAACAAAACAACATTTCTTCCTGGACAGGAAATGTGTTTTCTTACCAGCTCTTTTGAGTATAAAGCTACTGGTGGGTGTAGGAAACAAGGTACTTCACTCAAGAAAAAGAACCAATGTTCCAGAGTGAAAATGTCAGACTAGATTGAGTGCTTTTGTTGTGTTTTTATATACCATAGATGCTTCTGTGAGAGCAAGAGTAAGCTTAAAAGATGAGAAAGAGGAAAAAAAAAAAAAGGAATGCTTGATATTGGATGCAAAGCACCTGGAGAAAAGATGAGCCAGAAACAGCATCCAGAATCCAAACCAAAGGATGCACTGCTTATGGAGAACTAGTCCCCAGGGTGATGTAAAGGCCAAGCTTTGTAGATCTTTGGAGCTTGCACTGTTCTTTTCTGCTTCTGATGAGGCTACATCCCCGCCTAAGCCTGGGGTAAATACTGCTGTGACCAGCAGCAGTCTCTCCTGAAAGGGGGTGAGATGGTGGTGCAGCTGCACAATTGGTTGGTGGTAATCTGGGCAAAATGCTCTTCTGTTTCATGCAGTAGACACTTTCCATTTCCATCAAAAAGTCTTTGGCAGTGTCCATGTGTTGAAAGATCATGCCTAAAGCACATCAGCCAAACCTCAGGAGGTGATGCATCATTGATTAGCTGCATCATAGATTACACAACCGTAATGTAACAGGCAACCAAGGACTCCTTTAACCTCAAGAGCAACACAAAAAGGGGAAACCAATTTCAGCAAGGTTTTCCCCAGATGTGGATTTAGCGACAGCACGTTGTTAAACATCCATGGACCGGTGTAATTGCATGTTGACTATGTGTGGATGTGCAGCAACAAACTCATGGCTGTCTCAGTTTTCGTAGTTGTGCTCACAAGCAGGATCTCAGAGGTGGTGGGTATGGCTCTGCTTCCACTTCAAATGTTTCAGGCCTGGATGCTGAAAAGGAGTGTGAGGAGAGGAGATACTGGCACTTGACATGGAAATAACACGATGTCGTTGGACTAGAACATCTGTTGAAAAACTCCAGCAAACAAGTTTTTGCATTTGATTCATAGTTATGGATAAATCATATAGGATGTGAGATAACGTAGAGGATGGGCTGCCCAACACTCACCAGGTCAGGAAATAATAACATTCCTTCTGCCTTTGTGACTGTAATCCTGCCCTTCAAAGGATGGCTGCCATTCCAACAGCTTTCACAAATGAGTACACATTTTCATCGTAAATCCTGTTATAAGATTATTTGTTTCTGTGGCTCTAGGTCAGAGTATATTCTGATAGATACAGGATTGTGAGAAACAAGGGTACAAGTAATAGATGCAGCAAATACCTAATCAATAAATTATGGATGAAAAAAAATCCTGATCTTTCATATGTGGGAATGATTCCTACGGCAGTCCAAATCTGCAATGGTGCCTTTGCAATCGTTAGAGAAATACTCACAATAAAAACATCAGAAATGACTAACGATGCCTAATGAAATGGTGTAAAGCCTTGAAATCGTGGTCCATTTGTCACTAACGTGGGACAGCCAGGAAGAGACTCCAGGCTCAAAAAATGTCCTTTTTCGTGTGGCTTCTGCACCCATAGGAAATTCCACCCTTCCTCCCACAGGATCAGGCCGCGTGGTGTCATACATTTGTCACTTCCAGGGTGGATTACTGTAACTCCTGGCGTTTGGTGATGAATGAGAAAACAATGTACAGGGTGCAGCTGAAACAAACCACTTCTCCTCACTTCCTGCGGAGGTGAAGCAACCCCAAGTACATGAAGCCCACTCACCACTCTCTCCATTCTGGTTTTCAATGCCAGTTTGACATCTTGATCCTAGCTAGATCCTGATGATATTTTACAATCTAATTTATACTTCATTAAAAAAATCCCTAAAACAAACAGAAAATCCCTCCAAATCTATATCTATTGAAAGTATGTGTGAATCCATATTTCATTCATTTAATTGCTTTGATTGCATTCATCAGAAAAAGCTTATCTCTTCAAGTCAAAACTTCTTATTTTCATATTCTCTAATTCCCATATTTATCTAAAATTAAGAAATTACAACAAAAAGAAACACATAGCATTCAACTTACTTTTTCCCCTAATTTATCACTTTGGTGGGAAAAAGAGCAAGAAAAAAATTAATGGCTGAACAACCTCAAAGAAAAACATTCATATTATTTTGAGAGATTTGGCTAGCAGACCAATAGGTTGATTGCTTACAAAGCTGTAATCCCAAAGTAAAACAGAAATAGTTCATTAAAAAAGCTTACATTAAAGACAAATTCCCAAGTTTTACCTTTTTACAATCCGTGTCCCTTACAGAGGGTTAAGTCACCAAAAAAAAAAAAAAAATCAAGTCCTGCTTCTTGCTACATCTGAGCTGTACAATGCCTCTTATAAAGTGTGAGAGGAAGAGCTATTACAAAATAAGGGATCTGTTTGCCCCACTGTAGCTTCAACTGGAGCACAGATCAGAATGAAGACCCTCAGCTTTGGATTCTGCCTGTGGATTAACTGCAGTTACTGTGGATTTCCACTGTGGATCAGCTCAAGG
This sequence comes from Tetrax tetrax, assembly GCA_009806455.1. Lineage (NCBI taxonomy): Eukaryota > Metazoa > Chordata > Aves > Otidiformes > Otididae > Tetrax > Tetrax tetrax. The sequence continues at coordinate 29,989 of WHYT01017397.1, read as the reverse complement.
GAAGAAGACAACTGGAATCTAGGTTGTAACAACCTTATGTTTAGTGTAAGAAAAACACATTTGTACATCTAGGGCTAGTCCACGTCTCCTGATATTTGATGTCTCTTTGGATCTGGATCTCGTGTAGGTTGTTCTAGAGATTGCTGAGCTGCTGGAGGAATATCTCCACTCTTCCCTTGGAAGATCTCATACTCTTGTGAGAAGCATTGCCACAGATGAAGGTCACATGTGGTGGCCAGCCATCTTGACAAAGGACCCAAGGGCAGATTTTGTGACCTGCTAAAGAGACTTCAGGAAAACTGACCCCTAGGAAAATGACTGAGGACCTCTGAAGCAACCCCAGCAAATTCAACTTTAAGTGGTAAGAAAGCCAAGCAGCAAAAAGGATTGAAACACAGCACTGAGATGCCTAGAGTCTATCCACTGCTGAATCCCCCTTTGCTCTTAGACGGCCATATTATAGCAAAAAAATGGCTTTTTAAAATTATGTTTTTTTGTTTGATCCTGCCTGTGTCTGCCCAAGAGGTTTCAAAGCTGTCCTCTCAGATCTGGCACTTGCTGCATAGGCCATGTCAGTGAGTGACGAAGGTGATGGTGGTGACCTCTCCCAGTCCCTCTGAGCCTTGTTTTTCTACGATTCAAACACAGTCCTCATGGGGTTCAAATGGAAACTGCTCCAGAGACAAACTGCTGCTGGGAGCAGCTGCCGGCTTATTACGTGGTTTGTCATGCCGAGAGCGTGACGCCGCAAAGCTGGAAGCATCCCTGGCTGCCAGCAGCCTTTGCAGAGATGTCACTTCAGACTTTCCCATCTCTAAGAGGGCTGAAACCAGCTTTTTTTTTTTTTCCCCTGGGCCCTGTTTTTCTCTCTGATGATCACTTCTGTGCTCACTTCATCTTGAGCACAAGCCTGTCACCACCTGGCTAAAAGCTCTTGGCACTGGTTAGAACAGGTCATATACTCTTCGCTACAGAGCTCACTGGTGCAATTGCTCATGTTTTAGCCAGGATGGTGCCTGACATGTAAATGCCGCAGGTTTCCACAGCCAAGGCACAAAAAAAAAGAAATCAAGGAAGACTGCTCCCTGGCCCTGGAGTTCATGTTGGACCAAGAGATCAATTTTCCTGAATTGCTACAAAAACCCCTACACCACCACCAGTTTCTGAGCTTTCTGAGAATCATGAGTTTGTTTATTGCTGGAATGTGCCTTTGAGAAGGATTTCTAGTGCTGGCTGCTGAGTTTGTTAGGTTTTTTTCTTTCCTTTTTTTTTTTTTTTTTTTTTTTTTTTTTTTTTTTTTTTTTCCATGGGAAAGATTTCTACTGTTGCTGGGGAGGTTGTTTTTTGGAAGGGTTGTTGTGGTAAGAAATGGCTGCAGCTGGAGTTAGAGCACCTAAAAATAACTGTAATAGAAATAAACAAATACTATCACTCTAGCTATGTGACAAAGTAAGTTTAGGACAGAAAATCTAAGGATTTGACCTTAGATTCCTCTCTTCAGCAGACTATAAGCACCGACTAAAGTAATCTCCATGGACTTTTCATGGGACTCCCTGCTGTTTTGAGGGATCCTCACCCTCTCCCCACCAAACCTTCTAAGAACTGAATGCTGTCCCAGACAGCCAGACGTGCCTGTATTTGAGAGACTCTTCATCAGGAACCCATGTTTGCTTATGCTCTGATGAATTAGCACTTTCCTGTTCCTTTAGTCTCAATGGGAACTTCATTAAAACTTTTTCTGTGACATATCCCTTGGCGCCATCCACATACCTGATTAGACAAGTAGAGAGCACTTCAGGTTCTTTAAGAACTTTATCCACTGAATATATGAACTATCCCAAAAGCATTTTGGAGGCAGTACAGCCTCAATACTAAATTTCAACAGCCAAGATCTCATCTTTTTGACATATCTGGCCCTTCCTTTAATATCGTTTGCCAAAAATAGTTATTCATCTAAAATACTTTCATCTCCATGAGGTTGTATAATCAATATCTCCAGGTGCTACAGGAGTTAATAATGGATAATAGCTTCTGGGGCTGTGCTTAAGTCCATGAGGTCACTACTGAAATAAAGTCTTATTTGCTGTAAACAAGAGCTGTGCCCTGGATTTGCCAGATTTGTTGAGATGAAACAGGTGCAATTGTTTTCAGTGATCGCTGGATCGTATTGATCATTGATCATTTGTCGTGTGGAATTGCTGAAGGCATAAGACACCTGCCAGAGACCAAGGAGGCAATGCCACATACATAACCAGACAACAAAGCCCATGTGGCAGCCGCCCACTAAATTAACTCCTGCTATTCTTCATGGCAATGATGAGAAATGATGCACATCTCCAGGGAATGAGCTCTCCACCTTGCCTGACCCATCTGGCAATCAGAAAGTGTCTGGCAATCAGAAAGTGTCGTACAACAGGGTCTTCTCAATTTAAAGCCAACTTGCAACTGAAGGCTGTAGGAAATCAGGTATGAAAGACCAAATGAAAGATTTCATCTGGCACAGCAAAAATTAAATACACGCCCTGTTCTGGAACAGGCATGTTGTGCCTCATGCACTCACAAGCACACATCGCTATCTCTCTGTTGCACACCTAAAACATGAAAAGCTGTCCCATAAAATGCTGTATTTTTGTCAGCCATCCCCACACCTTGCAAGCCACTTTGTATAGGAAACCAACTTTACACTGTACAAAGCTCCACCCATCCAGATGATGTTGTCATTTCCATGGTAACTAAAGTACCTCAAAGGCAAAAGCACAGATGGAGACTGGAGGAAAAAAAAATAATCTAAGGACCAGAAGTGAACATATGTAGTGCAAGAAAAAATATTAAGCTGTGGGCAGCTATTAGGTTTATTATCACTTGCAAAGGGAGACCTCGATAAACTCAGTCACGGCTCTGCAGTAAGGAGTGGCACACTCAAATCAGCCGTGTGACAATACCAATTTTACAGCAGCCCATATTCCCTCTCCCTTTCCCTTACAGGGATTTCAAAAAAATAATTGTCCTTGCTCCCTTAATGACTTGTTTTGGTTTAAGGACAACAGCAGCCAAAACATGCGGAAAGAATGTAACTGGTCTTCTGCTTGACTGCCCATTGCACGTCTTCAAGATCAAAGACTCCAGGAGGGAGCAAGGAGTACGTGATTGTCCCTCCTCGTCACAAGCTCCAGTAGCCAGGGGAGCAAAACTGCACATACGCAACCTGTAGCCCACCTCGTCCCACTCACGTGTGCTCTGTCTGGCTCCCGTACTTTGGGTTTACGTGCGCCGATATATGAAGGACGTGCTGGCAACTCGGTGGCAATTTGGAACATCTTTAAAAGTGGGTTAATAGTTACGACACAGTCTTTGCTTGACTTCCTCTGGAATTAGTCCATCTTTGTGGATTGCTGTCAATCAGAAGGGAAACTTGCAATTTACATAGGACAATTTGTTCTGTGTCAGCTCTCTAAGACTCTGAGCAAGGCAAGTGTAATTTGGGAACAGGAGCTGTGATGGAGAGAAAAAAAAAAAAGAAAAAATCTCATATTTTTAGCTTGCTCTCACTAGAAGTTTTCTGCTCTATATTATATAATTTATTTGAGATGCAGAGTTTAGTCAAAGTGAAAAAAGTTAAAAATGTATCCTGCTGCCTCAATTCCTTCCAGCTTAAGCTGGACAGAGTTGGTGTAAACTTTGGAGAGAGGAAAACTCATCTGTGAACTAAGTGAGAAGAGTCTAGGATGTGAGACATGTGAATTTAAGCCCTTCTGCCTAATGCTCTAATTGCCACCCAATGTAAATAAATTTCATTTTTTTTTATTCTTCACTTCCTTGTCCCTTGTAAAATGGGAGCACTGGAGCCCCCTCAAGTCCTACAGATTGTGAGTGTAAATGTTTTTCTGTGAGACCATGAGCTGCTCAGACCCTGCTATAATCAAGGGCCAAATTAGCACCAAAGGTGGCTGCATCCTGTTCTCAAACATTTTTTTTATTGTCAGTGACTTTACCACCCATGCTGTTAGTCTGAATTTCACTCCTAATGAACAACGGGACCGCACAATGCTCTCTCAATCACACATGCTGCTGCATGAGCACAATGTCATGCAGCTGGAGCAAGAAATGCTTCGTCAGTTAATATTTTAAAGCATAGTTAAAAAAAAAAAAAAAAGAAAAAAAAGGGAAAAAAATCCCATAAAACCCTATTGGTCTTAAATTCTACAGACACAAGCAATGCCTTTGGTGCTGATGATTTCTTTCTGACTTCCCTCTTCCTCTTTCTTTTCCAAAATCTAAATAGCGAGCTGCAAATCTTTATGTTTTTAATCTTCTTCACAGCCTCGGCGCTGCAGGAGCTATTGCAGAGGGACAGACGCACCAGAGGAACAGATGCATCCATCCCGGCTCCCTCAGCCAGGTGTAGGACCTGCCGGCAGAGGGCAATGCTTCATGGCTCTTCAACCCGAACCACCCAAAACTTAAAAAATTACAGATGTTTATGTGGAAAAGGGAAAGAAAAAAAAAATGCTGTAGTGCAAGAGGCAAGGGAGCACTATAGCTGCACAGCAAAAACCCACCTGTGTCAGCCCCACTCAGTTTTGAGGATTTTCCAAATTTAACTCGCTGATAGAGAAACTCGGTGATAAGAAAACATTGATAAATGACCGAGGTGGGAATTAAAAAGTTGCACTGCACATTCCCCGAAGCACAGGGAATCAATCAGCTGTCAGTTTTGCAGAACAAGCATTTCTTGCCTGGTTCTCCCTTGGGCTGGGGAGGGAGGGTCGCTCAGGTGGACGCCTGATGCTGCTCCCTCTGACTCGGGGGATCCGTGCACCACCTGATGCCAAGGCTGTCTATCACCGCAGAGGTGTCAGGGAATGAAAATGAACAGGGAAAAGGGAGAAAAGGCAGAATTAAGTACCCTGAGTCTCTGCAGCAGACCTGGCACTGATGAATATAATCTGTTTTCTACCAGGGGTGCTACTGCTTGCTGTGGTAGATGTTCAAGCATCCCATGAGTGTGTTGACCATCAACTGCCTGGCTGGGAAAGGTGCTGTCCCTTAGATGAGACATAATACAGATGAAAGAAGCTTAACACCAGCAGAAATTCAAGCTGCGTGTTGCACCCCAGCCTTGTGGGGTCCCATTCCCACTGCGCACAGGCTGGCAGAGGTTCATTCCCGCACGCGATGCCAAACATCCCAAAGAATTACGTATGTTTGCAAACTGTTGCTCAGACAGAGCTTCACACTGAAATGCGATACACCTTGTTCCTCATGTTTCCATCTTCAAAAGTTTCAGGTGTCCCACAACAATGATAAATAATTAAAACACATAATGCATCTGTGTGTCAAGTTTTGCAAAGCCCTGGGAGCAAAGGAACAGCTAAGATGACTTATGTTTGAGATAAAGAAGGTGAGTAGATACTGAGAACTGGATATTCTCCAGACGGCTATTATCCATGGATGGATAACCATATGGATGCTATCCATTGCCATCTGAAGGATTTTACACATTACTAATAGCATGTGAGCATGCTCATTATTTTCCTGCAAATAATTTCTGAGGCCAACCTCAGCTCACCTGTGAAACGTACCCTCTGACTGCTGACATTATCTCATGGTCTGTGTTCCCTACTGTGTGACTGTCCCAACAGAATCAAACAGAGCAAAAGAGGAAGGTGTTTTAATATTCTCTGAAGGTTATTGTCATGGGTTTGGGTTTGGGGTTTTTTTGGGGTTTTTTTTTTTTTTTTTTGAAGGGGAGAGTATGCTTCAAATTTTAATAAAGCCAAGGTCATTCTGTGGGGTTTTTTTACATGAAAAATGAAATATTTTACCTTCTCCATGGGATTGAGAAAAAAAGAACCAAAGAAATCCAGTATTCCTGATGCAATGAATGTTATTTGTGCCTAACAAAACAGCCCAGTAAAACAGAACAGCAGATCCATCCAAGGGTAGCCAACTGTGTTATACTTGAAGCATCTGGAAGATGAAGTTCAGGCATCTGCTCTGGTTTGGACAGGGTGGAAATGTAAGGGTCGGTATCATGCCTCATCTGTGGATCTTACCATGAAGACAAGGCTCTGTCCCTTCCTATGCCAAGAAGACCATCTTGGCTTGGAGAAATCTTCTGAGCCAAACCCATTCAAAGCAAAACCTCTATTTTCAATGACTCAAAAATTTATTAGAAGAAGTTGTGGCTTGTCCTCACCTTGGCGGTGTTTCTCTGGCCGTTGGATGGCTGATACTTTGAACTGGGAGGAGTAAGATTTTGCTTGGTACTGTATGGCACTTTTAATGAGAACTGCTCTGAATATACGTTGCTGTCAGTCAAAGTTCAAGAGATATTTATGTGATTCTTCTGCAAATTTGTTTTCAAAGGTTGCCAAGCCAGAAAGGACCATCTGGGCCATCTAGTCTGTCTCCAGCCTGTCAGGGTCGTAAGTGCTTCAGCTTGGCTTAGGCTAAAGAAGAGTTTTCTTTTGCTCAGCTAAACTTTGTTTCCAGAGAGGAATCTGAGGCCAAATCCAGACTTGCACCAGGGCAACACAACACCTAGCCCTGAAGTGGACCCCAAAGCTTTAAGTGAGGTCTTTCCGTTATAATATGTGGACAGAGTTAGAAATTAGTTGGATTTACAGTGGGTAGAGGTCACTTAAACTGTTATGTAAGAAAGGCTGAAGGGAGGAATGGTCCCAGCCTTGCCCCTTTGAGAAATTAGGTACCTATTTCCAGTCCCTTGGTACCATGTAATTTCCTGTCCTACAAGGCCTATTTTTTTTTCCCCTGGAATAAAATCTATTTCTAATAGCTAAACATAATTCTTCAACGCTTGCCCTGCAAATCATTTTCTCCAGCCCTCAATCATTTTTTTTTTTTGTGGCTCTTTTCTCTCCAATTTTGTCACCCTATGTTTTAAAATGTGATTGTCAGAGCCATAAACAGCCTCTTGAGTTCAACCTTACTAGTGTTGTATCCCACAAGTCACCTGGCTGCCAAGACAAGGATCACACCAGTGTTTTTGGATTTGAGGTTTCAACTCAAAGCCCACACTGCAGTTCTTGTCCAGGCTGCAGTCTCTTACATTACAGGGTTTTTATCTGTGTTTGCAAGAAGTAAAACTAGCAGCTTATTGCATTAAAATGCATTTTGTTTGCCCAAGACAGGCGGTGTTTTTTGTTGCGTCAAGCTACCCTGGACTCTTGTTCTTTGCTATTTTACCAACTATAATGTCATCTACAAATGTCATCAGGAGTAGTTTAATATTCACTTCCAGGTCACTGATGAATAGCATAAGGGAAAACTCTAGTAACACTCCTCTTCAACAATAATTCTGCATTGACAATTACTTTCAGAGATCTGTCAGTTAGGCAGTTCTTAACTCATTTCATGTCTGCTCTTGTCCTGAACCCAATTACTTTAGCTTGGCTAAAACATATCCTCTAGGAAGTTATCCAGTCTCCAACCTGAAAATGTCATGAGATGGTGATTTTTACCAATCCCCCTATTAAGTTCCTACAATGATTAATCACTGTGAACCATGTACATGTTCATTGCAATGCCATCTTTTCTCTGAATTCAGCTTCTAGTTATTAATTCATTTTATGACTTTCCTAGCTAGATTAAACAATTCTTTACACCTTGAACTCCCAAGCAGATCCAGTATTTTCATTCACTCCCTATCCTAAATTATGTAGTTTTAAATTACCTCCTGCCGATCGTGTGCTTCATTGACTGATGTTATATTTCTGCTAATATGTTATGCTTCTTATTCATGTTACTGCTCCTATATTAGTTTATAAATCCTTAAATATATATAAGTACGTATATTCAAGGCTCTATATGCATACATATGCAAAACTGTAATCAGTATGAAAACTGATTGAAATCCACACCGTCATAGATCAACGATGCACATGAGAATCTAGGATAGGTTTTGATGTTTATTAGTAATTAGTTTCTTTGAAGTTATTTATGAGGGAAAGAATTTAGTGTGCTTACGAGATCAGAGTTACTTGTTTGCTCAGGAACGACTGCGAAATATAACCACAATGGTAAGAGCAGTAACAAACCGATGGATGTTGAAAGAGCTACAGGAGGCAAACATTCAAAGGTTTTTGAAAGGACTCGCATGTCTGAGCAGCCTGAGCAAAGGGCAGGTCCTGGTCTTCTGCTGGTGTGTCAGCAAGCTCTGCATCACTGAGCCCTACAACTTTTGCACGCTGCCTGATTACAGAGAAATGTTTACTCACTGGCTCCATAGGGGGAAGAAGGCTGCGAAGGGGGAAGAAAGATCTGATAGATAAGAAAGTCTGGACTTGAACCCGAGCCTCCCATGCAGTCATCTCCCACACTGCATTACGATGTTGCTAAGCTACCAAGGCTTTTTCTAATTGTCTTAGTTGAGAAATTGGAGACAAAATATTTTTTCTTTTGTTTTTGGACAGTGGTGAGCACCACACAGTCTTTGTCAAGACCAGGAAGATGCTGAGATAGGGATAACAATACTCAGTTATCAAAAAAAATGTACAAGAGAAATGGTTTGGGAATGCTGGGAGTATAAATATACTAAACCCATGGAGGATCAACCAAAAGAGGGGATTTATATTTTTGAAAATCAATTTTGCACTTGGTTTGCAATCCATTGGCCCTGGATTTTGATCCTTGCCTACCATTGTTCACACAACAATGTTGAGACTTGAAGCCACATGTCTGAGGAATTTACAAAATAAAAAGGCAACTTTAGAAATCATTGTTATTTCTATTTTGGGGCCAACTGTTCAAACTGTTGGATTTCCAATTCTTGAGCAAAAAACGGGAGTATTGAAATACATTCACATTTCCCCCGCTTTCAACTGTCTTGGTGTACCCTCGCTATGAATTACTAACCATTGTATGTCTAAGTGTTTGTGTGTGTATATATAGATAAAGAAATAGATAGATAGATAGATAGATAGATAGAAAGATAGATAGACAGACGGATAGATCAATATATAGATAGATATCTTCTATGTAAATCTCAGAAGTGTGCTAGACAGCTGAGAAGCTAAAATGCATAAGGAAATTAATCTGATTCTAGCAACTGAAACAATTATAAATGGTTTGGTTTGGGTTTTTTTTCGTCTTTTTGAATCATATAAGTGTTACCAGTGTTTTACTGGGGACCTTGCAAGATACATTTTTTTCTTTCACATTAACTTACAAATCACCCGATAATTCTGCATAACATTAATTCATACCTTGAACCTAGAAAGACTTTTATACATATTTAACTCAGTACGCTATTTATAGAAAAATAACAGGCTCATGGCCTTCATTATAAAACATCTGCCTGTCTCATGCAGTCAAGGTTATGTACAGATTGTTAGACACAAATAGGAAACTCATCTCAGGTCCGCTGCAGGAGCCAAATCAACTTTACAAATGCCATAGTATTTTTTAAGGGAAAAGAACAAAGAGAGGGAAATTTCCTTTTTCAGATAATCTGCTTACATCGTATGAACTCCCTGACACACAGTAGAGTGAGAGGGAGGAGATTAAAAAAAATAATAAAATGTTCTAGATCTAGAAGACAAAACCATAGGTAAAAAATCTTTGATGTCAATCCTGATCCACAATTATTTACTCACATGTGTCTTACAATGTGACCACTCAAAGGAATAGGTCTTTTTCTGCTTAAGAAATTTCAGAGTCTTTTCAGAGTTTGAGGCCTTCAGGTAAACAGGTGTAATTTTTCTTTTCCAGTTATACATAAGACAGGCCTAAAATAACTTTGGGTCAATAAAGAACTTCCTTTAGCAGTTTTGAAGATGTTCTATTATTATTTTTTTAGACTTCTCTATGTTTTCAAAGTAAATAAGCATTAAATAAGTCATTATCTCGATTGCTTCCCAAACTGAACGTCTCAGTTTGAAATGAACTAAGTGGGGCTGCTTAAATACATTTGTATATGTATATCTATATTCTCCAGAAGAAAAGAAATACAAGGAAAAAAAAAAGAGTAAAGGCTCACAAAACACTATTTATCCCAAACTTATTAAATATAAACTAAACCCTCTTTTCTAACAAAGGAAAATCTAAGGTAATTTTTTTTTTTTAGTATTTTGGTCCATAATTTAATTTTCTATGTTAATCCAATCAAGCCAATTATTTCACGATGATGTATCAGCTTATTCAAATGAGGAAGACAATGGTCAGTGGAGCTCTTCGATACACAGAGTTTACCTACTAAAAGTTTTCAAAAACAAAACTCTTCACAGGAAAATGTCACTGGCAGCTCTGCCAAGAAATGTTGAAACTTTATCTTTTTGTTTCATTTAAATACAAAATGACAAAATACAGCTCCAGTTGGGTGATTCAATTTCAACAAACAAGCCTCCCTTCTATGTCAAAGCGTTGATTCAAAATGGCAATTCTTACTTGCTTTCAATCAGAAATGTCAACATTTTCAATGTGACATTTCAGATTCCAAAGTTTTTGAGTGGCGTATTTGCTTGGGATGGAGGTTGGGTTGATCCATTGGTCATCTTTTTTTTTTGTGTATTTTATCAATTTGTTTATTTGTTTTCTCCTGTTGGTGGAGAGAAGCAGAAGGAAAGGACCACGAGAGAAGGATGGGCACAATCTGTTGCCTCTACCCAAGCTCATCATTTTGGGATTTGTAGGTATCATGGCAGAGGTTCATCCTGTGGAGAGATCCGAAGAGAAATAATGGCTTGGTGTGTTTTTAATCTAGGAGCATGAGGAAACATGCTGGGGCTGAGGGCACGTACTCATCCGTGTAGTTGAGTCTGCTGAGAGTTGAGGGCTACACTGACATCTCATGGGCCACACAAAGCTCACCTACCCGGCTTATGTTAGACTGGGACCTGTGTTGTAGATCTGTTGCTACACATTTAAGGAATTGTGACACGTGAATAAGCCTGAATAAACTGGTGGTGATCAACCCAGGTAGTCCTTGCATCAGTTGAACCCTGAATTCAGGTCATTCGGGCGATGGCATGTGGTTACCATTTGGCCCAGAGCAAAGGGGAGAAAGTCGGTGTACTTTGAGCCTCATGCAACACTGGGAGACGGGTCCCTGCAGCACCACCTCTGCAAGGGATCAAATATGCAGAGGTACCCAGGGGGTGCTCCCAGATCCCTCCCAATGTCACCTTCACCTGTTAAGTACACTTCCACTGCTCCACCCCACACACCTTCCCTTTTCTGGGGGTTCTTCCTCATCACCTGGGTGATTACTCGGGCAAGACAACAATTTACTCCCACGAGTAAAGGATTGCCAAACTGGCCACCCAAATGGCAGCATCATCCAGACCGCTGGCAGAAAGCAAAAGCCCAAGGACTTGAACTTTGCACAGCCCTACTGGCCCGGAGCTGAATTTGTGCTGTATTTTGGGCACTGTTACTGCTTTATACTGAAAGGTGGGGGGCGGGGGGAGGCTTTAGTCCTGAAAATAGGTGTTGGGAGTCCTTGCTTGTCTCCCTCAGCCCTGGACAGGGATTCTTTATCTTAGGTTTGAACAGCAGTCGCCAGCCCCCAAAAATCTCCCGCGCGGGTCACGAGCCCCCAGGGGCTGACCTGTGAAAAGGATATGGGGGCGGGTGGTGGAAGAGGGAGAAATTGGGGTGGGATAAATACCACTAACCCGACTCTCACCTCTGTCTTTTCTCCCCTGCCCCCATCACTGCTGCTGTTGTGTCAGGTAGTGGCACTGTTGAGTACATTAACCCAAGGCTGAGCATTGCAGCCACA